>CM035153.1:18669273-18803080 GCA_020205615.1 Panax quinquefolius
CCACAACTTTCCATCAATACACTACTGAGCCAATGAGGACTTTTTATCACATCATTTGTAACATTACGATCATGATTATCTTAAATCATACCAAGTCCATCTATCATATAAACCACGAGATGACTTTCATCACAATATAAACAATGAGGATGATGACAATAATATAAGCATTAATCAAACGAAACAAGGATAAATATTAAAGACTTTAAATTTATCCAGAGTTTAAAATATCCAAATTGTACCAAAAATAATTTGGACAGAAAAAAAATATATTTTTGGGGTAAATAGTAATCCGTGAATAGTAACTCGTGAATAGTAACTCATGAATAAGAATCGTAAATAGTACTTCGTATTCGCATGCAGTCTCCGTATATACATAAATAATATCATATACGCAAATAGTGTCATATACATGAATAGTGTCGTATACTTGAATAGTGTCATATACGTGAATAGTAACTCCGGAACAAAAAGATAAATTTCACAATAAAATCCATATCAATATTTATAACACCTTAATCCAAATGTTATAAATCACTTAATAATCTCATAATCTAATATTATTAATATTACCACAATATTTTAATCATTTCTTAAACATATAAACAATTTATTTTGATTATTTATAATTTACTAATTAATGCATTTAATCATCCTAAAATGCCAAACTCATAAGATTTCATCATTAATAACCAAAACTCTCATCAAAAATCAGATATACCATATATAGGATTCTCAAGCCATAAAATCTTATTTTTCAATTTTCTTACTTCATATACATATTTAATTCATTTACTCATAACTAGTCTATTTTCATGAAAAATACCAAATCAAGAGACAAACAAATTTTCTTTTCCTCGGATTTAGCGTAATATAGTCCCATATTGAACATATATTTTTCTCGAAATTTTAAAATTCATTTACTATTTTTCATATGACTAAAAACTGCCGAATATTTAGACATTTATCAAAATTGTATTTTTGTCCAAATATTCAAATTTACAGGGTATCTTGCTATTATATAGATGTACTTCCAATAAAAATTTCACTAATTTTGGAGTTAACCATAAGGAGTTATAAGGGTTTACTTTTAAAATAGTCTTTTCCCATAAAATTCATAACTCCTAATCTATACATCCAAAATCGCTATTTTTTGGACACAATCTAGAAAACTCATCAAATTATCATTTTAAATTTTTCAGAATTTTTGAGGGTCGGAAAATTATTCTAAATCGCCTCTCGCAGTAAATCCCTTACTTACAATGGTTGAGCGAAAATAATATTCCTTACTTAATATTGAATCTAAAATAATATTCATTATGAATATTAAACTAATATAATGAATATTGAATCGATAATAATATTCATATGAATAAGAAAAATAATATCTCTTGAAATATAAAAATAATAACCCTTACGAATATTGAAAGAAATAACTCTCTTCATGAATACGAAAGAAATAATACCCCTTACTATAATAATAATATCTCTTACCTCAGAAGAAGACTGGATACTGGAATAGTGAAGTAGCAGACTTTGCTTCTTCTTTCTCTCTATAGCTTCTCTCTCTATAATAATTGCTCTATAGCTTTAGTGAATTGGTGAAAAATAATGAAGGAATGAGCCTCTATTTATAGAAAAATATAGTTTCGATAATTGCACGCTTTTGGGGCTCTCGAATATTACAAATAATACCTTTCTCTTTCTTTTATTTTAATTTAGTCCTACAAGTATTATCAAACTTGCACCACTCCCTAATAGTAAATCATGTGAATCAATAGCAAATCATGTGAATCAATAGTTCTGAATATGTGAAAATACGAATTATAGTATAGTACCTCCATCTATACCTCCATTTTAACTTAGTCATGCAAGTATTATCAATCTTGCACCAACTCCCCCTAATAGTAAATAAATGTGAATCAATAGTACACACATGTGAACAAATAGTTATAATCATGTGAATCAATAGCAATTAATTATTCATTTATCCGATTAATTACCTGATTGGTCAATATAACCTCCAGACATCAATTATTATCGAAATAAATATCGATTTTCACTAACACTAATAATTTCAACACAATGGAACTATCAATTTCATCTTTAATCAACACGAACTTATTCATCATTAATATTATAATTCACATATTTAACAACCGTGTCGCTTCCGTGAAAGAGGGGGCTTTCCGATAAGGATTTCTCCTTATTAGCGCAATTAGGTGACCAAACCTTTCTTGATGTAACTTCTAGACATTGTCAATATTGCAAATAATAATATGAATAACTTTGCCATCTCAATTATTGATTTAATAATATAACATATTATACGAGATGATCTTTGTGACGATAATTGAATCAATAATATGAGAGATATGATCAAGAATTATTCAGAAAGCAATAATTGAGTATAACTAAGTGACTTCTTACGTAAGCATCAATAATCAATATCGTAAGCTACTACGCAACCACGCCAGATTCTTGTACTTTTACTAACGGGTAGTTCAATGCTTTTACTTGGTAACACTTTCGCCGTTATTTTTATAAAAAGATAATTTTGTCGTTTTTTTACTACGTGAATACTTCCATTGCGGGGTCCACCAATGATTGTGTCGTCGTACGAATATTCTCTATTAAAACGAATATTCTCCGACTAATCGAATATTATATAACAACTTGCTTACTTTGCAAAATTTATAAACATTACCCACAACTATAACATTATATCAAATTCACACCATAATATTAAAAAAAATATTTTGAGAAATTTAAATCTTTATTCTTAAAATTTGGGGTCTCACATCTTAGCTCTACACTCTACGATTCAGCTTCGGCTATGTAGACGCTACGACTCCGAGGTCAGATCTTGACACTCTACGATTTCTGACTTTGTGTTTGTTGTCTTCATCTGATCTTGCTCGACTACGATCTCTGCCTCTGATACGATCAGTAGACTCTACGACTCTGAGTGTAGTCTACGATACTTGACTTGGCTTCGGCAGATGCTCGGTCGGCTTCAGAGGCGGAGTTGTCTCTATGATTCTAAACACGACTTCCTCGGCAGAGACTACGGCTCCGGAGGAAGTGCTCGAGAGACACACTACTGATCCTTCCTCGTCTCTCCTGGCAGTCTACGAACTCTGAGATCTACTATCTTGTAGACTACGATTCTGCCTTGATAGCTTTAGAGTTATCCTTGACTCTTCTGGAAGACTACGATTTACGAGGCGGTGCTTTCGACGATCGCATAAAACTCATCTATTACATCATAAGATCAACCTAACATGCTTGATCTTTCTATATTTATAGTCCTTGTACATCATTTCTTTTAAGGACTTTACAAAAATTTGTTTTGCTTATGTAGGATCAACCTAACATATTTGATGAATTCATTCTAAGTCCTTGTACATATGTTTCTATTATCTATCAAGGGATTTTACAGCTTTTCTTAATGCAAACATACTTGCATATTCATTCATATATATCATAATCAAATCATATGTAAATAGAAATATCATTCATATGCTTATTCCCGATAATCTCTCCCTATTTGATTACGCATAAAAAAACAATAAGTGCATATGCATGTTATGAATGAATCTTATATCAAATGGTGAAAGAATCAGATTTCTAAAAGCAGATAATCATGAATGTCATTTATAATGATGTAAAATTTAATACATCGACATTATACATCCTGGATCCGAACATACCTAACTAGTTAGAGATGTACCTCTTTTAGCTCCATGTATGCTTCCGGATGTCTGTCAATGGCCAGTATATTCATCTGTTTGATTTCTTTACTTCTGCTTCCCTTGGGATGTTGACTTCATTTCTTTTGTTTTCTCCTCTGCAGATGTATGCTCCTCTTTTTCTTCTGGCTCCCCCTCAGCCTCTGCAAATACAGGCTCATCATCCTTTGGCTCCCCCTCAGATGATGAACCAGCTTCTTCTTCCGCTGTCTTCTTCTCTTGTTTCCTTCTGATCTCCTTGTCCTTTCTTGAGTGCCTCTTACTCTGCCTCTTTCTATACCTCTTTTTCTCCCCCTTTTTTTCATTAATCACTTGGGAGAGCTGCTCCATGTTGGACATAAGTTGCTCCATCAGGTAGAAGGAATTACCAACTTCAATCTTGAGTTCTTGTTGGCTCAAATTTCTCAAGTTGACGGAGAAAAAAGCCGATTCAGATTGTCAATCTTGTCGAGAGAGGACTTGGAGTTTCTCTTCATTGTCCTTCTGTGCTCGTAGAGCTTCTGCCTTCTGATCATTTATGGCTTTTAGATAGATGTGGTCTCTCTCTTTGATTTTGAGAGATACATCACCCGTGGTGGCTTGTAGTCCGTCATGAACCGAGTTATCTTCCATTCTTTCATCAACCTCTTTGACTCTTCAAGGATTTGAGATGTGACGCCCCAAAAATAGGTATACATCACCTATTCGACGAGTTGTCAATACATGGTACGTAAACAACTACAACTTTATTATTACAACAAGAAAGCGTGAGTTTGAATACAAATATTATCTTCTGACAATATCTATACTCAAATAAATCCTCATCACCTTTATTGATACATTATTTTACAAAATGGTGAGGACTACTAAGCAATCCTTTCTAAAACCTTCATTCCATACCCGACTAACTGTACTCAACTTATATTCTCGCCTCCCTGAAAAATGGAACAAAAGGAAAAGGGTGAGCTCAACTAGCTCAAGAAGAATATTATGACTAAGATAATATACAACAAATTATCGTTAGTCTTCAACAGGAAAAATCTAATAGAATACAATAGACAACAAATTTTAAATCAATACTGCAATGAAATAATAATTCATTAGAAGAGTTAAGTAGAATGCAAACTACTATCTTCTATGTATGAATTTAAAAGTTCATCGCTCATCTTTTATCCTCAGTAACATCAATCAATATACATCCTGAATCAAATATTCATCTTTGCACTACGTGCCAAAGATATTCATCACTGTCATGTTCATTTAAACACTGCTCATCTTTACACTACAGTGCCAAAAGATATTCTTCGAAATCATTCATTTTTGCACTCTGAAGCCAAAGATATTCTTAAGAAATCATTCATCTTTTGCACTACGGTAGCCAAAGATATTCCATAATATCATCATTTAAGACCGAGGATGATGAAAATATTTTTTTAAAGAAACGAATCCAAAGGAAACAAAATGACAAGGATTAAGGATTAAGGATTCGTACTTGGTTTTATCCACGCCCAAAAATACCTCAAAAATAATCATAGTGGTGTAAAATTCAAGAATGATCAAAACATGGATACAATCGTAGCTAGTATCCGGAATAGATATTTTGACAAAAAGAAGAAATTTTATTTTTCTATGAATAAAGGTCAGATATCGTGAATAGTGTCAGATATGTGAATAGTGCCGTATACGTGAATAATAACTCGACACCAAAAGATAGAAATTCCACAAAAACATCTTTACGCTTCCGTAAATAAGACTTCGTGAATAAGAATCGCTCGTGAATATAGTAACTTTCGTGAATAGTAACTCATGAATAGAACCCATGAATAGTAACCCGACATGAAAAAGTTCCAAATTTGATAAAAACTTCAGATCAATATTTCAAAGATAATGATATTGAAGAAATAATATCATTACAAAAAAATAATATCCCTTACCTCGAAAGATTAGTACTTACTTATTTGAATAAGGGTATAGTCTTTGAAGGAACTTTAAGACCGCCTAACAATACTCAAAGTATACTCACAAGAATACGCTCAATATATCGAGAGAGAAATAGAGAGAAACTTCAGCTTACGATGTTTTTCAATTCTAACCTAAGCACCTATTTATAGGAAAATGCTTAGAACACCAAAGCGTAAAATCAATATAATATTAATATATTTTTCACATTTTCTTTAGCCCACCTTAGACAACTGATCTCAGCCCATTTGAATCACATGTGAGGCCAACTTAGTTGCAAAAACGTTTTTCTCAAAATAATTAACTAAAACTCCCAAAATTAATTATTTTAACTTCTAACTTCAATAATTCATAATAAATAGCCCTTTCATCAGAAAAATTCGAATCTCATGAGTTTTTATAGGAAATTCAATTCTCTACAACTTTTCAGAAGAAAGTTTTTCCAAATTCCAAATAGAAATTGACCGAAATCCACAAACGGGTGATTTTACAAGCTATAATCAAATTTCTATTAATAATTGTGTCCACTAACACACAAAAAACATGTGTTAAACATTTAATGCCACAAAAATACTCTTCCTCCTCATATACTCATATATCCCACATTCATTGTAAAAATATCACCGTTAATATATTATTAAAATAATATATTTAAATGAATTATTTTATCGTAAAAAAGATAAAATATTAATTTTCAACAATTGTCATTTTAAAATTTTCTCCATCTATATCCACATAAAATTAATATTTTCCTCATCATATAAATTAATAATTAATTATTCACAAATAATATTACGTAATCACAATATTGACAACCAGTGCATTCCTCAGGAAAGAGGGGCTTTCCAATAAGAATTTCTTCTTCTTGGCGTTGAATTAGATGACCAAACCTCTCCTTGATGTAACTTTCTAGACA
Source organism: Panax quinquefolius (assembly GCA_020205615.1). NCBI lineage: Eukaryota > Viridiplantae > Streptophyta > Magnoliopsida > Apiales > Araliaceae > Panax > Panax quinquefolius. The sequence goes on from CM035153.1 coordinate 18,675,880, forward strand.
TTGCCAATAATGTTATCTAATAATATTATTCAGGATAATATGAATTATTGCTTGATAATGAAAGATACCGTGTAATGACAATTATTGAAACAACAATGAATATAAAATATCAACGCAGTTAATTATTAACTCAATAAAATATCGAACAAGAATTATCGTAACCATTATCGAGTAGTGCCTTCACGTAAGAATCAATAATTGGTGCAATACCGCAGCCACTGCTCAACAACGCCAGACAGTGTGTTTTAACCATCGGCATTCCAACAAGATAATCTGTGAATAACTACGCCGCTTATTTAAAACAACTTATATTTGTCGCTTTCTTCATCCAATCGCTTTCCACATGGGCTCCACACACATCGCTGCCGGCAGCATCTAATATTCCCCGACAAAGATTTAATATTCCACGACTAAACGAATATTCTAATGATAATGAATATTTTATAACCACTTGCTTATTTTGAAATATTTGCATATTTAACCCTTAACTATCCACATTAATCAAATCAACCCTTACTATTTCAAAATAATAAATAAAGGAAATTCCTTTTTATTTAAAAATTTTCTGGGTCTTACAACCTCCCTCCTTATGAAATTTAAGTCCTCGAATTGACGTCACGCACTCGTGTTTCAAAAGGTGAGGATACCTCGCTTTCATTTCCGCTTTCCAATTCCCGTGTCATTTCCTCTATAACATGATTCCTCCACAAAACTTTAACTTGTGGTATGACCTTTCTTGGCGTAGGGACATGCTCCTTCCTATCCAAAATCTTGACAGTGCACCTCCTCACACGTTAAGTCTTGGCTATCTCGTCCGGTTCTAACTTCTATAACGTGGTTCGGTCTTTCACATATTTACGAAGCATGATATGTGAAACACATTATGAACACGAGACATACTTGGAGGTAACACAAGTCATAGGCTACATTTCCTACTCTCAAGAATTTGAAATGGACCAATAAATCATGGATTGAGCTTTCCTCTCTTCCCAAATCTTGTAACTCCTTCCATGGAGCAACTCGCAACAATACATGATCCCCTACATTAAATTCCACGTCCTTTTCGATGAAGATTCGCATAACTCTTTTGTTTATCTTGTGCTGCTTTGTATCGTTGTTGAATCATTAGTCATACGTATTAACTTCGGTCCCAACAATGTTGCTTCACCCACCTCATCCCAACATATTGGAGAACGACATTTTCGGCCCATATAATGCTTCGAATGGAACCATGCCTATATTTGTTTAATAACTATTGTTGTATGAGAATTCCACCAATCCTTTGAAATCTAGGACACAGAGTTTTAATATATCTTCAAGAGTTTGAGTAGTCCTTTCTAATTGCCCATCCGTTTGAGGATGGTATGCCAAACTGAATCGTAAATTGCGTGCCCATAGCTTTCTAACCCAAAATCGTGAAAGTGAATCTTGGGTCACGATCTAAAACTATGGATACCGGCATGTCATGTAATCTCACAATCATTTACGTCATACGAGAGAAAGACGTTCAAGGAATAAGTCTCTCGTGATCGGTAAGAAATGAGCGGAACTTGGTTAATCTATCAACAATAACCCAAATCGCATCTATGCCTTTGAGAAACCTTGGGAAGATTAGTAATGAAATTGAGGTAATGTGTTCCCACTTCCATTCCGTAATCTCAAGTGGTTGCAACGGACCCTTAGGTACAAGATGCTCCGCCTTTACATCGTTGGTGTTAAACATATCGAGATAAACTTTGCAATCTCTCTCTTCATATTGCTCCACCAAAATGTATGTCGAAGATCACGATACATTTTAGTACTTCCGTGATGGATTGCAAATGGCATATTGTGTGCCTCCATCATAATCTTGTACTTCAAATCGTAGTCGTTAGAACACAAAGTCTAGAGTGGACTCAAAGTATTCCTTCTTCATCAATTCTCTCTTAAGAATAGCTCCTTCTTGTACTTTCTTCTTCATACGCATCGTTCCAAGCCTCGGTGGCTCGAAAGCAACCTTAACTTTTTCTATTAAAGTTGGCTCTGTCGTATACTTGACATCATCGCACTTCGTTCCGCATATGATCTTCTACTCAACGCATCGGCTACCACGCTCGCTTTCCGTGATGGCATGATCAAACATATCTTTGAAATGAGTCTCCTCTTGAGTTCCTCGAAGCTCTTCCCACATTCCTTGCTCCATTCAATTTTGTATCTCTACGAGTCATTCGTTAATGGAATAGCGATTCGAGAATATCCTTCAACGAATCTCCGATAATAACCAACTAAGCCTGAAAGCTACGATTTTGATTATCGACTTAGGTTGCTTCTCAATTGCGACTCATATCCCAATCTTGGATAAGACGTCACAATGACACCTATCGCTTTACTATCGCATTTAATATGACGTCCCCTACAGAGAGTTCGGCTTAGGTGAATTCCACAAAGGAAGTCACAAGATAAAGGCTTAGGTACCAAATTTATAGTTGAATTTTTAACTCTCGAAGTTCAATAGAGCCATTCGATATGAGATTTTAGAAATGAGTTTTGTCTTAGGGTTCAAAGTCGATACAAAATTTAATATCAGAGCTTTGGGAGTAAGCGAAGAAATTCTTCAGAAATACGTCAGGAAAAAATCAATAACAACGGGAATATTATTCAAATCGACGTGTCTTTATTCAAATCCATAACATGGACTAAGAAAATTTGACATCCGTAATAAACGAATGACTTCACGGCTTGATATGAAAATGTTTGACTACAATGGTTTGATTGCTTGAATTGAATAACAGGTTGCTTAGGAATATGAAAACTAACAACCTTACGAAAATAATCAATTTCGGCGTGATGAGTAGTTAACCTTAAAATCACATCAAAAACAAAATCTCTATAGAAATAAGGTTAACGGTAATGTGATAGTGCCAACCGAATCAAACAAGATTTCTAAACAATGGATGTAATGAAAGTTTCTCCTAATGGATTCTCCATAACAGTCAAAGTCTAATTTCTCCGTAGTCAAGTTCAAACGTTGAGCGCAAGCAAGAGAGATAAAAGAATGGGTAGAACCGGTATTCTAGTAAGGTATAAACTTCGCAAGAATTTATAATTAACTAACCCATGCTAACTTCGTTCGGGTTCCTCGTATTTTGACCAAGTCACGATAAACGCTTCTTCCAAAAAACCGTTGACTTTGACTTTTCGGGACATCCTTTTGAGTCACCATTCACGCTGGACTAGGTTTTTGATATCGCATAATCTCGAAGCGATATGTCCTTCTTTTCCACAATTATAGCATACCTTGGAAGGCTTTGAACAGTTTGACCTTATATCCCCCTCTCCACATCTGTAGCATCTAACCGGCGATCGTTCTCTTCCCTAGAATTTGTTGATGGTGCTTGATGTTCTGCCGACGCCTTCCCGTCATCGTTAAATCTTCTCTTTTAGATTGGACATCTCTTTCCATAATATCAACGCTGCGTGCGACTTTTACCCATGCATCACTCATTCTCACTGTTCAGCTTATTTCTTCTTTCATTTCGATTCGACTTTATCATCTTATACTCGCCAAAGAGTGCTACATTCAAGCAAGATCACGACGGGTAACCTGAAGCTTGAATCGTTGCATCCTTTTGCTCCACGATCGCTCGCAATTCTTTAGCCTTCTTCTTCTAACTCATGAATACGATTTTGCAATTCTATATTTTGATCATAAAATACCTCTAATAAACTCTCTTCGTACCTCTTCTTCCTCTTCTTCCTCACTCTCACCATTGTTACCTCTGCGATTATCTCAAAAAAGCAACTATCAATTCTTCACTCACCACATGGATATTTCTAATTCCTTCTTCGCGACACATCACATTATCCCGGTTGGCGATTAGAGGTGTCTCCACGATCTCATTCACTCCATTGTTAACGCTTCTCAGCAGCCCATTCTTAAAAACTATCATAAAACAAGGGTTAATTAAATAAATTAAGAAATCACATAATACCTATATAATATGACCAACCAACAAATAAGCTTAGGTAGGACACACTAATGAAGGATTTACTCGCCTCTCCCTCCTAGTTTCTATTCCCCGATCTCACCAGAGATCATATCCCTAAGCTACGATACCAACCGTGACCCCCAAAAATAGGTATACATCACCTATTCGAGTTGTCAATACGTAGTACGTAAAACAACTACAACTTTATTATTAAAGCAAGAAAGCGTGAGTTTGAATACAAATATTATCTTCTAGACAATATCTATACTCAAATAAATCCTCATCACCTTTATTGATACATTATTTTACAAAAATGGTGAGGGACTACTAAGCAATCCTTTCTAAAACCTTCATTCCATACCCGACTGCATCGCTTATATTCTCGCCTCCGAGAAAAATGGAACAAAAAGGAAAAGGGTGAGCTCAACTAGCTCAAGAAAGAATATTATGACTAAGATAATATACAACAAATTATCGTTAGTCTTCAACAGGAAAAATCTAATAGAATCAATAGACAACAAATTTTAAATCAATACTTTCAATAAATAATAATTCATTAGAAGAGTTAAGTAGAGAATGCAAACTACTATCTTCTATGTATGAATTTAAAAGTTCATCGCTCTATCTTTTATCCTTGTAACATCAATCAATATACATCCTGAATCAAATATTCATCTTTACTACAGCCAAAGATATTCATCGATTAATCATGTTCATTTAAACACTGTTCATCTTTGCACTACAATGCCAAAGATATTCTTCGAAATCATTCATCTTTGCACTACTGAGCAAAAGATATTCTTAAGAAATCATTCATCTTTTGACTACAAAAGCCAAAGATATTCCATAATATCATCATTTAAGATGAGGATGATGAAAAATATTTTTAAAGAAACGAATCCAAAGAAACAAAATGACAAGGATTAAGGATTAAGGATTCGTACTTGGTTTTATCCACGTCCAAAAATACCTCAAAATAATCATAGTGGTGTAAAATTCAAGAATGATCAAAACATGGATCTGATCAGAGCTAGTATCCGAATAGATATTTTGGACAAAAAGAAGAAATTTTATTTTTTGGTGAATAGTCAGATATCATTGAATAGTGTCAGATATCGTGAATAATGGTCGATCGTGAATAGTAACTCGACACCAAAAGATAGAAATTCCACAAAACATCTTCACGCTTCATAAATAGTACTTATCGTGAATAGTAACTTTCGTGAATAAGAACTCGTGAATAATAACTCATGAATAGTAACCCATGAATAAGTAACCTCGACATGAAAAAGTTCCAAATTTGATAAAAACTTCAGATCAACATTTCAAAGATAATGATATTGAAGAAATAATATCATTACAAAAAAAATAATATCCCTTACCTCGAAAGATTAGTACTTCTAAATTGGAATCTACGTGTATAGTGCGAAAGGAACTTGCACCGTCTAACAATACTCAAAGTATACTCACCAAATTGGATTTGTTCTTTAAGAATGCATCGCTTCAAATCGAGAGTAGCACCAAATGAAGTAGCTCTCATCTTTATCAAGATGTTCCTTTAACCACCAACATCCACGGAAGAACCATCTCATCGTAAGATCTTGAGTTATACTGCTTTTGTTATGCAATCTAACTCCATATTTTTCCAGTTATGAAGCACTTCATCTGTAGTCATTCTTATAACTTGAAGTTGTTCATTTCCATGACTTATCCATCTTGCTACTGGTTCAGCTGGTGGTTCATCAAAAACTTCCACCACTATTCTTCTGTTAATTCTGGCTGGAGAGAGAACATGGTAGTATTCTGGTTCCTCTGATTCCTGATGTGCAGAATCAGAATCTTTCTTCATTTCTTCTCTTATAGAGCTTGAATCATTCTGATCAGATTCATCAGTGAATCCTTCTTGTTGGTTTTCATTTTTAGAACCTTCTTCAGCAATATCTTCCTTAGATTCATCCTCTTCATCACTAGTCCCACCTTCAACACTTTCTTCCTTTGATTCAGATTCATCATCACTTACTTCAATGATTGCAATAGAGTGATCACTTTTCTTGTTGGAGGCAAATTTAGCCAGTAGTCTATAGCTCTTCCTTCTCCTTGGAGGTTCAGCTATAGAAGAGTCATACTCTCCTTTCTCTTCAGACTCTGAGGTTTTTGGATCATCAGACGAACTTCCTTGAGGTTCAGCATTGGCAGGGGCAGGTATTTCTTCTTCGGACTCATCATCTTTTGAACCATCATAAGGGCTTGTTGGAGAATTTGCATTTGGAGATGCAGATGGGTCATCTTGTAGCTTTTCTTCATCATCAGAGTGATTACTTTGAGAGTTAGCCATAGGGCTTACATATTCTTCTTCATCAGCAGGGTTTATATTTTCTTCCATGAATCCAATTCCACCTTCATCTCTGGATTTGTTCTTTGGGGACTCATTTTTGTCATCATCAGTTCCCTTTTCTTCTTCTAAATCTACCACCTTAGCTTTCTTCCTTGATGGCCCTTGAAGCAGTCTGTTGCTTCTTCTCTTTGTGGTTTCTGGTCCAGTTAAGATCTTTTCACCTTCATCTTTGTCTTTAGTGGAGAGACTCTTTTGTGGAGCCTCTGTTTTCTTCACACTCCTGGATCTCTTCCTTACTGATGTGGCTGCTACTGGTGCAGAGTTACCAGACTCAGAGATTTCCACCTCTTTCGCCTTCCTCTTCTTTATAGAGACCTTGTTTCTGCTCCCAGTTGTTAGTTTTCTATTTTCCTTTGGGTTCTTCTTCCAGTTCACGAACAGCTATGGAGACATCACTTTATGAACATTTAGAGGCTCTCCTTCATCATCCTTGATTTTGCCTCCGTATGACGGCACAATCATTGGTGGACCCCACAACGAAAGTATTGTCGTAATAAGAAAACGACAAAATTATCTTTTAATAAAAAATAATAAATGAAAGTGTTATGAATTAAAACTGCTGAACTACCCAGTAGTAAAAGTACAAGATGTCTGGCGTGGTTGCATAGTAGCACATGGTATTGGTTATTGATGCTTACGTAAGAAGTCACTCGGTTATACTCAATTATTGCTATAGTAATTGCTTTGCATCATATCTCTCATATTATTGATTCGATTATTGTCACAAGATCATCCATGATAATATGATATATTATTAAATCAATAATTGAGACGACAAAGTTATTCATATTATTAAATTACAATATTTACAATGTCTAAGTTACATCGAGGAGAGGTTTGGTCACCTAATTGCGCGCGAATAGGGAGAAATCCTTATTGAAATCCTCTTTTTTTGGGAACGACATGGTTGTTAAATATTGTGAGTTATAATATTGATGATGAATAAGCTTGTGTTGATTAAAAATAAAATTGATAGTTCCATTGTGTGGAAATTATTAGTGTTAGTAGAAATTGATATTTATGTCGATAATGATTGATGTCTGGAGGTTATATTGTTTAATCAGGTATTCGGGGCACTTTTCGTGTCGTAGTTACTATTAATAAGTTACTATTCATGAGTTACTATTCACGAGTTACTATTCATGAGTTACTATTCACAGGGTGCTATTCACCCGAAAAATATAATTCTTTTCGGTCCAAATCATTTTTGGGTACAATATTATTCCATGAGGAGATGTGCTAATTTTTCAAACCGTTGGTTGAAGTTATAATGGTGAATCAATATGGATCGTTGGTTTAAAGTTTTAATAGTAAATCAATATGGATCGCTGGTTTAAAGTTTTAATAGTAAATCAATATGAATCACCGGTTTAAAGTTTTAATAGTAAATCAAGATGGATCGCTTTCTTTAAGTTTTAATAGTAAATCAATATGGATAGTCGCTTAAAAGTAAATCAATCTGGACCGTTCTGAATTAGTTACTATTCACCCATTCTCCTATAAATAGAAGCTCATTCCTTTATTATTTCATACGAATTCACCAAACTCTTGAGAGATAATTATAGAGAGAAAGAAGAAGAGAAGTCTACTACCTCACTTTTCCAATATTCAGCCTCTTCTAAGGTAAGGGTATTATTTCTTTCTTATTCATGAAGAGAACTTCATTATTTCATTCTTTAATATTATGTTGAATAACTTTGTTTATGCTGGTACCGCATACATGGTGAAATTCTTCTCGTTATTCCATTCTTTATTATTATGTTGGAATAACTTTTGTTTATGCAAGTACCGCATACATGGTGAAATTCTTCTATTATTCCATTCATTATTATTACAGCCGGAATATCTTGTTCTGCATGCGCTTTTCTGTTATTCGACTGATTCCATTATTTATTATTCTCGTTGAAATAACACATGCATGCATGCGATTACATATCGCATGCATGGTGATTTCTGTTGTTATTCATTCTTTATTATTACATTTGAAATATCCTCATGCGCAATGCGTTTCGCCGGACTGGTTCCATTATTTATTATTCTCATTGGAATAACTCATATGCATGCGATCTATCGCATGCATGGTGATTTCATTTGTTATTCCATTCTTTATTACTCAGCCGAATATACCGTCTGCGTGCGTTTACTCATGGGACTTGGTTCCATTATTTATTATTCATTGGGAATAACTCCATCTCACGATCTATCATCGCATTTACGGTGAATCCTTCATTATTCTATTCTTTATTATTCTGCTGAATAACTTTGCTCATGTGGATTACCACATGCATGGTGAAAGATCCTTTGTATTCATTCCTTATTAAATTGTGGAAATGATCTCAGATATCGTGGATTACCGCATGGCGGGTAAAAATCCATTTGCAGTTTCATATATTCTATTATACTCAGTTGGTTAAAGTTTTGGCTTCTATACTCCATGAAATTAGTGGAATATCCTTGATATTTGCACTTCATCCAATATCTTTTCATGGAAATATTCTTCTGAGCATTCTTGAATTTTACTCCACAAAGAAGTATCATGTTGACAATTTGGACGTTATTAATTTCTGGATAAATTAATTCTTGAACTTGTTTTATTGAATTATTATGTCATTGTCATCATCCTCATGCTTATATTATAATGAAAGTCATCTTTGGCTTACGTGCATAGATGGACTTAGTATGATTATGACCAGGGATCATTTGGTATAATCATGATCTGTAATGTTATAAATGATATAGTAAAAAGTCCTCGGTGGCACATGTAATGCATTGATAGAGCGCTTTTTGGTATGATTATGACCGAGATTATTTGGTATAGTCATGACCATTGATGATTTAATGAATATCCTTGGCCCGTAGTATGCGGGATGATTAAATGATGTGTTTTATTTATTAAAATTTGAGTCTCAAATGATAAAAATTGATGAAAACATTTTAAACCATGTAAGATAGTAGATTTTATTCTCTACTTGACTCTTCTAATGGATTGCTTATTCATTGCGCAGCTTAAACTTGATGTCTATTGTATTTTATCAGTTTAACATTGTTGAAGACTATTGATAATTTATTCTGCATTATCATAGTCATAATATTTCTTACTGGGCTAGTTGAGCTCACCCTTTCTTTCACTGTTCTCTTCAGGAAATGAGAATATAGCTGGGACGAGTCGGGAAAGGAGTGACGGTCCAGATGATAGCATTAGTAGTCCTCACTATTCTATTAAATAGTGTGACAATAAATGTAATGAGGACTCCTTTGAGTGTGGATATTGTCTAGATGACAATATTCCTATTAAACTCTCAGTTTATGTATTGTCGTATATTACACGACGGTTGTATAATTAAGTTTGTATTTGTATTCTGTACCATGTATTTGGCAACTCAAGATGGGTGATGTATACCTATTTTGGGGCGTCACAGTTATGTATCAAAGCTTAAAGATATATGATCCCCGGTGAGATGTGAGATAAGAACTAGGAGGGAGAGACGGAAATTCCTTCGCTAGTATGACCTACCTAAGTTTATTTGGTATTTAATTGGTCGGTCAGATAGTGATAATATGTGATATGTTAATTAACCCTTGTTTTGTGATAGTGTTTGAAAATGGCATTTGAAAATATCTTGGGAGAAGTTCCAAGAGTTGTTCAATCGACAAGTACTTTCCCGAAGTATTATTCGTCACAATGGAGGAGGTGGAATTCATCAAGTTGAGCAAAACAATATGATCGTGGTCGCAACACGAGGCTAAATTTGTGGAGTTATCCCGGTTTGCATCCCATTTGATCGATAATGAGGAGCGAATGACGCGGATGTTTCTAAGAGTTTTGAAACCCGAGATACGTCAATACCTTATCTCTCATAATCTTGGTTTATATTCAGATGTTGTGAATAGGGCTCAGTTATTGGAGCGCGATAATGAGTCAGCACAACCAAAAGGTAACGACCAACAACACGATAATAATCGTACGTGCTATGGGCAATCATTGATCTAACAATGATAACCATCATGGGGAAATTATCATGCCAAGAATGGTGACCACTTCAGTGGTAATCATGGCCAAGATAATATAAGTGAAAATTTTAAGAAGAGAAGGTCATTTAGCTTAATTTTTTCGTGCACCAAAGTCAAGTCCAGCTGGGATGGAGGCATCAAAAGGTGTCACAGACAAGACAAAACCGGTAGTTCAAGGGAGAGCGTTTGTCGTAACCTCCCAAAAAGTGAGGAATCGAGCGAGGTGATCACGGGTAAGCTTAGTTAATCATAAAAGCTAGCGAAGTTTATACTTTATTTGATAACGGGTTCTACCCATTCCTTTATTTCTCCTACTTACGCTCAACGCTTAAATTTGACTCGAGAAATTAGACTTTGACTTATCTCGTTGAAACTCCGTTAGAGAAACCTTCATTACATCCACGGTTTATAAGTCTTGTTTAATTCATATCCAGTACCGCATGAGTTACCTGTCGATCTTTTTTCTTTGAAAATACTTGCATTTGATGTGATTTTAGGGATTGATTGGTTAACTACTCATCATGCTTTTCATAAGGTTGTTAGCTATCATATTCCTAACCAACCTGTTATGCGAATTCAAGCAACCAAATCACTAAAGTCAATCATTGTCATATCAAGCCATAAGTAAAAAGCCCTGAGCCATTACCTGGTGACTTCCTTGTGTGGAATGCACCGAAGCTAGACTTTCTGTAGGCGACGTCATGAATGACAATGGCAAGTTGATAGGTATCAATGTGACGTACTATCCAAGTCTTGGGATGAGGGTTACAGTTTTGAATGATATTTCTATTATTAATAAATTCCTGACGTAATCTTGAAGACTTCTTAGCCTACCCTAAAGCGTAAAATTGAATTTTGTATTGACCCCAGTATAAAACCCATTTCTTAAACCCTTAAATATTTCTTCAACCAAAACGAACGTATAATGCGCCAAAGATGTTGGCTCGAGCTGTTGAAGATTACGATCATACCATTCAATATCATCGTGGAAGAGAGAATGTGGTAGCTGACGCGTTAAGTAGAAGATCGTATGTGTTTACGAGTGCAATTTTGTTAACACAAAAACCCATTTCGTATAACTTACAAAGGATGAAGATAAAGTTAAAGACTCTAAGGACCCACGTGGTGATATCAAATATACGAGTAGAATCGACTTTAATCGATAAAGTTAAAGCCGCTCAAACTACGCACCCGAAGCTGATGAATGTGAAGAAGAAGGTTCAAGAGGGCGTTGTTCTAGAAGCAAGAATCGACAAAGAGAGGAAATCTCAACCCTCGATTTTATTGGCCCATTTGAAATCCTTGATCGAGTAGGAACTGTGGCATATAGACTCGCTTTTACCGCCAAATATGTTGCGTGTTCATAACGCTTATCACGCATCGATGATGTTATGTAAATATGTGGACAACCCAACCACATTATTGAATTAGAACTAGATTTAGATAGCGGAAGATTTAACGTGATGAGGAGATACGTGTTAAAATCTTGAATAAGAAGGATCGTATTCAACACTCAAAGGTTATACCTCAAGAGTTAGAATCTGAAATGAAGTCAAGGTATCCTCATCTGTTTGGCATACCAGGTACGTACGTAAATTTTGAGGGCAAAATTTCATAAGGAGAGGAGATTGTGAGACCCTAGATTTTATGAATAAAGATTTAGATTTCTCGAAATATTTTTTTTTTTTAATATTATGGTGTGGATTTGATATAATGTTATAGTTGTGGGTGATATTTACAAATTTTGCAAAGTAAGCAAGTTGTTATAAAATATTCGTTTGGTCGGGGAATATTCTTTTTGTTGGAAATATTCGTACAATGGCACAATCATTGGTGGACCCCAATAACGGAAGTATTGTCGTAGTAAGAAAAACACATGTAATTATCTTTTTATAAAAATAACTACGGGAAGTGTTACCGTAAAACTCTTGAACTACCCTAGGTAGTAAAAGTACGTTGATGCGCTGTGATTGTATAAGAAAGACACGGTATTGGTTATCGATGCTTACGTGAAAGTCACTCGGTTATACTCAATTATTGCATACGATGAATTGTTGCATCATATCTCTCATATTATTGATTCGATTATTGTCACAGTATCATCTGCATAATATGATATATTATTAAATCAATAATTAAGACGACAAAGTTATTCATATTATTAAATTGTAATATTTACAATGTCTAGAAATTATATCAAGGAGAGGTTTGGTCACCTAATTGCGCACTAATAGAAAGAAATCCTTATTGGAAAGCCCCCTCTTTCCTAGGAACGACCTGGTTGTTAAATATTGTGAGTTATAATATTGATGATGAATAAGCTCGTGTTGATTAAAGATGAAATTGATAGTTCCATTGTGTGAAAATTATTAGTGTTAGTAGAAATCGATATTTATGTCGATAATGATTGATGTCTGGAGGTTATATTGTTCAATCAGGTATTCGGGGCACTTTTTGTGTCAGAGTTACTATTCATGAGTTACTATTCAAGAGTTACTATTCATGAGTTATTATTCACAAGTTACTATTCACAATTTACTATTCATGAGTTACTATTCACGGGGTGCTATTCACCCGAAAAATATAATTTTTTCGGTCCAAATCATTTTTGGGTATAATATTATTCCATGAGAAGATGTGCTAATTTTTCAGACCGTTAGTTGAAGTTATAATAGTGAATAAATATGGATCGTTGGTTTAAAGTTTTAATAGTAAATCAATATGGATCGTTGGTTTAAAGTTTTAATAGTAAATCAATATGGATCGCTGGTTTAAAGTTTTAATAGTAAATCGATGACCGTCATTTAAGTTTTAATAGTAAATCAATATGGACCGTCTGCTTAAAAGTAAATCAATCTGGACCGCTCTTTTAATTAGTTACTTATTCAGTCCATTCTCCTATAAATAGAAGCTCATTCCTTTATTATTTCTTACGAATTCACTGAAACTCTTGAGAAAGAAATTATAGAGAGAAAGAAGAAGAGAATTCTGCTACCTCACTTTTCCAATATCCAGTTCTTCTAAGGTAAGGGGTATTATTTCTTTCTTATTCATGAAGAGAACTTCAGTTATTCCATTCTTTATTATTATGTTGGAATAACCTATTTATGTGAAGTACCACATACATGGTGAAATTCTTACATTATTCCATTCTTTATTATTATGTTGAATAACTTTGTTTATGGCAATACTGCATACATGGTGAAATTCTTCTATTATTCCGCTCATTATTATTACGTTTAATATCTTCGTTCATACGCTTACGCGGACTGATTCCATTATTTATTATTCTGTTGAAATAACTCCGCATGCGCGGCCTATCGCATGCACGGTGATTTCATTGTTATTCATTCTTTATTATTACATTTGAAATATCCCATGCGTGCGTTTACGTTACTGGACTGGGTTCCATTATTTATTATTCTGCTGGAATAACACATGCATGCGATCTATCGCATGCATACGGTGATTTCGTTGTTATTCCATTCTTTATTACTCGCCGGAATATACCGTACATGCGCTATTCTGGCATGGGACTCGGTTCCATTATTTATTATTCTGTTGGGAATAACACATGCGGTGCGATCTATCGCATTTACGGTGAATCCTTCATTATTCTATTCTTTATTATTCGCTGGAATAACTTTTGTCATGTGGATTACCACATGCATGGTGAAAGATCCTTTGTATTCATTCCTTATTAAATTGTGGAAATGATCTCAGATATCGTGGATTACCGCATGGCGGGTGAAAATCCATTTGCAGTTTCATATATTCTATTATACTCAGTTGGTTAAAGTTTTGGCTTCTATACTCCATGAAATTAGTGGAATATCCTTGATATTTTCACTTCATCCAGTATCTTTTCATGGAAATATTCTTCTGAGCATTCTTGAATTTTACTCCACAAAGAAGTATCATGTTAACAATTTGGACGTTATTAATTTCTGGATAAATTAATTCTTGAACTTGTTTTATTGAATTATTATGTCATTGTCATCATCCTCATGCTTATATTATAATGAAAGTCATCTTTGGCTTACGTGCATAGATGGACTTAGTATGATTATGACCAGGGATCATTTGGTATAATCATGATCTGTAATGTTATAAATGATATAGTAAAAGTCCTCAGTGGCCTGTAATGCATTGATAGACAGTTTTTGGTATGATTATGACCAGGGATTATTTGGTATAGTCATGACCATTGATGATTTAATGAATATCCTTGGCCCGTAGTACAGGGATGATTAAATGATGTGTTTTATTTATTAAGCTGAGTCTCAGCGATAAAAATTGATGAAAACATTTTAAACCATAGAAGATAGTAGATTTTATTCTCTACTTGACTCTTCTAATGGATTGCTTATTCCGCTGCAGTTAAACTTGATGTCTATTGTATTTTATCAGTTTAACATTTTTGAAGACTATTGATAATTTATTCTGCATTATCATAGTCATAATATTTCTTACTGGGCTAGTTGAGCTCACCCTTTCTTTCACTTTATTCTCTTGAGAAATGAGAATATAGGTGGGATGAGTCGGGAAAGGGTGATGGTCGTGATGATAAGATTAGTAGTCCTCACTATTCTATTAAATAGTGTGACAATAAATGTAATGAGGACTCCTTTGAGTGTAGATATTGTCTAGATGACAATATTCATATTAAACTCTCAGTTTATGTATTGTCGTATATTACACGATGGTTGTACAATTAAGTTTGTATTTGTATTCTGTACCATGTATTTGGCGATTCAAGATGGGTGATGTATACCTATTTTGAGGGCGTCACAACAGGCCTCAAAGATACCATTGGTACTCAAACAATATATCCAATCAAGTCAAAATCCATAACTATAACCAATTAGTCAATCCAAACCAGTTATCACCCATGTTGTGTGTGTGTACTTGTTAACCATTCTAACCAACCACAGTTCAAGATAATCACATAACAAACTTCTTAGAAGGAAAATTTGATTTCAATTTAATTACTTTTGTGAACATGACAACTCCAGATTAAAACTAAGCAATTACTAAGTCTAAGGGTAAATCTGAGATTTATTTCTACTTTTATTCAATCACGAGGGCATTTTTGCTCTTTCTCATGTTTTATTCATTTTTTATTTTTCTCATGGTCAGTAAATGTCTTATTCCCTTAGGCTTTTCAAATTGCTACCTTAACGAGCTTTCGACCAATGACTCCCAAGCCATTAAGACCTTAGAGGCGCTAGGTGTAAAACAATCCCCTGCTTACTTACTCAAGTAGTAAAGGCCACAAAACTAGACAAGCATGCCACAAAGTGTTTATTCATTTTTTTCTCGGATTTTCTATTTTTTTCTTTTCATCATTTCATTTTTTTTTTTCTTTTTTTTCATTTTCATTTTGTATATATATACCCCATAGATTCTCCCAAACTCAAGCTTTTACGCCATTCCAACCTTTACCGCTTGATTCACTAATTTCCTTAAATTTTAACTAAGATTTTCCCTCAAAACAAATTATGAAACCCTTGAACCAAGTGGATTAAAATAGTTAAACTTTAAGTGCTAACCTAGCTTTACATAAGTTTAAGACAGCTCGATTATCATCATGATTAAAATTAGAACTCATCATCAATTATCAACACCGCTCAAGTTAACATGCAAAACCAATCATATCATAGTAAGCCGAAGCTAAGACCACACCAACCGATCACACAGTATTCATGCAAAAAAATGCAATTATACTACATGAACACATACTAAAACAACACATATATCAATATGCAAATAACTACCATGTATTATATGCAACCTAAAAAAACACAATGCTAACACATAAAAAATGAACTACCATGCAGATAACTAACTATATGCAATACGACACTAAAGTGCCCCCAAACTTAAACTAGACATTGTCCTCAATGGTTTGAAATAGAAAAAAGTAGAAAGCAGGACTTCCAAAAATATAACAATCTTTCTCCTTGTCCACTAAGTTTTGAGAATAAAGCAAGACATGGAACAAATTGGGCACCACACTTGAATTTGACTTGAATAACTCAGAAACCATGATAGAAATAATTTTATTAAATTCTAAATAAATGCAAATTCAAAACTACTAATATAAAACCTAATAAAAACTAAAATAAAAATTAAACTTGGGTTGCCTCCCAATAAGCGCTTGTTTTATAGTCTCACCGACTTCTACAATTCTCTATCCAATTCCCCTAATGAAAATTGAGGAACCCTCCATCCATCAAGAATAATGTCTCTTTTGGGAGGTTCCCATTAGTAATGACCACTCGAATGAAAGTCACCTAGCATGCTCTTTGTAGATAGGTTCCCTATTAAGAACGTCCAACAACTAGGTGTTTTCTCCATTATGTCTATAATCAGATTGGGGCATTGAAGCTTAGTAAACACAATGTGATCTTCCTCTATCTTCAACTTTTCAACCCACCATGACTCCACAGTTGTATTAGCTCTTATGTCACAAAGAGCTTTGCCTACGACATGACTAGCAATTGGGTAAGGTCTTGAAAAATTGCCCGGATCCTTGAGCTTCAGAGGTAACTTATTCTGGATAATTGCGCTGCACTCTTCGGTCAACGCCACTGTTTCAAAATCACCCAATTTCCTCTTTTTCGATAAGACCTCCTTCATGAACTTGGCGTAACTCGGCATTTGTTCCAAGGCTTCGGCAAATGGGATGTTGATACGCAGTTTTTTGAAAATATCCAAAAATCTTGAAAACTGCTTATCTAACTTGGTTTTCTGAAACCTATGCGGATATGGTATGGGAGGTATTGTGATGGTTGGTTCCGGTGCTTTCTGCTCTAAGGTCTCATCTTGACATTTTTCGGTTTCCATAACTTCCTCTGTTTTACATTCGCGTTGTCCTCTTTTCCTTCTCCTCGATCGTCTCTTGCAAATCCTTTCCACTACATAAAGTCACAGCCTTTGCAATGCTCATCTCTCGCCGAATTTATCTCTCAGACACTAGGGGAGTGTTCCATGGGATTATTCAACGCGTGTCTTATCTCGCCCCAATTGATTTTCCGCTTTCTTTATTGACGCACTTTGGCTTTTCACATTCAGATCTACTTGATTCAATAACTTTTCCTGTTCACTTAGATCCTTTTGTCGAGAGCTAAAATGAATTTTTCCAAAGCTTCTTCCAAACTTGATTTCCTCTCTCGGTTCATTGTTGAGTCCGATTTTGAAATTCGGATGTGTTTTGTTTGTCTAGTGCTTGAGCTTGATTGTTACTCCATGAAAATCTGGGTGATTTCTCCAACCTTTGGATTATATGAGTTTTGATTCGGAGACGGTTGGGTGGATCGATTATAGCTCCTACGAACCCGAATCGATTCGAAATTTATGGCACATCGATGCGTGGCATGACTCCCAAAGACATAACTCACAAACCATTGCTACTTGTCATGTGGATAGTTATAAGACCCATTTTATAAATAAAGATGAATTTTTCTATAAATATTATTTTTGAATATTATGGAATAAATTTGATATAATGTTATAGTTGTGGTAATATTTATAAATTTTGCAAAGTATGCAAGTTGTTATAAAATATTCGTTTGGTCGGGAATATTCTTTTTGTTAGGGAATATTAAATCTGATGGCTCAATCATTGGTGGACCCCACAATGTAATTATTGTCGGATTGAGAAAATGATAAAAATATTTTATAAAAATAACTACGGAGGTGTAACCGTTAAAACCTGCTTGAACTACCCGGTGGTAAAAATACACGATGTACGCCGTAGTTAGACAAGTAAGACACTAGGTATTGATTATTGATGCTTACGTGAGAAGTCACTCATTTATGCTCAATTATTGCTACAATGATTACTTTGCATCATATCTCTTATATTATTGATTCAATTATTGTCACAAGATCATCTCATATAATATGTTATAGTATTAAATCAATAATTGAGGCGACAAGTTATAAATGATTAATAATTGTTGAAAGATTAAATATGTGTTGATGAAAAATAAAATGATTTGTGGTAAGTTTGATTATTTTATGGGGGCTCATATGTCATCATCTAAGAGTCTCTTCGTCGATAGTAATTACCCTTGTGAATAGTATTTACCTTCAATCAATAGTAATTACCTTCGTCGATAGTAATTACCCTTGTGAATAGTATTTACCTTCGTCGATAAGTAATTACCTTCGCTCGATAAGTAATTACCCTTATGAATAGTATTTACCTTCGTCAATAGTATTTACCTTCATTAATAGTAATTACCTTTACCGTGACGTCGAACCACTTGTCGTTTCACATTACAAAGCGTCAAACCGATTAAATCGAAAAACACTTGCCTTTTCACTAGCTACAGTGCTAAGCTAGAAATCTTCTATAAATAGAGGCCTAGGGCTTCATTATTTTTCACTTAATTCATTCAAGCTATAGAGAGAGAAAGTATAGAGAGAATAAGAGAGAAAGAAGAAGAGTATTTTGTTACTACACCGCTTTAAGATTCAATCTCTACCAAATGTAAGGGGTGTTATTCTTTCTTATTCATGAAGAGAACTATTGTTATTCCATTGCTTATTATTACATTGGAATAACTTTTGTACGTGGTTTACCCTATACTTGGTGACATTCTTCTATTATTCTGTTGGAACATCCTGTACATGTGTTTTACACCTGACCGGTTCCGCTTTTTATTATTACTGTTGGAACATCCATGCATCAAGTGTTTTACACCGACTGGTTCCGCTCTTTATTATTCTGTTGGGACATCCTGGCCTACGTGTTTTACACCGGACTGGTTCCGCTTTTTATTATTCTCGTTAGAATATCCTATCTCGTGTGTTTTTACATCGGATCTCGGTTCCATCTTTATTATTCTCATTGGAACATCCTCGCTTGTGTGAATTTCACCCCGACTGGTTCCGTTATTTATTATTACATTGGAATAACTTTTATGCATGCGATTACATCGCATGCATGGTGATTTCTTTTGTTATTCCATTCTTTATTATACCCAAATTAGTTAAAACTTTGACTTCTATACTCCATGAAATTAGTGGAATATCCTTGATATTTGCGTTTCATCCAAAGATATCTTTTCATGGAAATATTCTCACGATCATTCTTGAATTTTACTCTACAAAACAAAGATCATTTTGACAATTTGGGCGTTAATAATTCCCGGATAAAATAATTCTTGAACTTGTTTTATTGAATTCTTATATCATTGTCATCATCCTCATGTTTATATTTTTTAAAGTCATCTCGTGGCACAGTAGTGCATAGATGGACTTGGTATGATTATGACGAGAGACTATTCGATTGTAATCATGGCCGTAATGTTACAAATGATGTGGTAAAAATCCTCAATTAGGTCAGTAGTGCATTGATGGACGATTGTTGGCATGATCATGACCATTAATGAATACACAAATATTCTTGGCCCATAGTGCATGAATAATTGTGGTCGTGATACTAAAGAATATCCTTGGCCGTAGTAGTGCGGGGTGATTCGATGATGTGGAATATTTATTAAAATTTGAGTCTCAATTATAACAAATGATGAAAACCTTTAAAAACCTAAAAGATAGTAGACTTTATTTTCTACTTGACTCTTTTAATGGATTGCATATTCACTGCAGCTTAAACCGGGTTGTCATTGTATTTTATCGGTTTAACATTGTTGAAGACTATTGATAATTTATTCGCGCATTATCTTAGTCATAATATTTCTTCTTTGAGGCTAGTTGAGCTCACCCTTTCTTTCACTTTTCTCTCTTGAAATGAGAATATAGCCGGGGCGCAGTCGGGAAACGAGTGATGGTCCTAAGATAGCATTAGTAGTCCTCACTATTCTATGAAATAGTGTGATAATAATTGTAATGAGGACTCCTTTTTTGAGTTTGTATAATATCTATTAGGCGATATTTGTATTTAAACTCACGCTTTATGTCGTATTGTACCACGGCAGCTTATGTTAGTAAGTTGTATTTAAATTACATACCATGTAAGTGGCGACCCAAGATGGGTGATGTATACCTAATTTTGGGGCGTCCACAATGGTGAACTCCATGTTTCCATTTTCTTTGCTATCATGCGGACACTGTCTTTAACTCATCCTTTCCATCCACTTCAAACTTTCCTGTGTTTTCGGAGGATTAGACTTAGTCATGGGCCACTTTGGTATTTCTTGTTACGCTTGATTTTCTTCCTCGGGTGACACCGCACTAGTCAATCAGTAATTTCTGGAACTTCCTTTCGATATCGTCTGTATAAGGAAAAAGTTCCTTTTTAGCTCTTGATCTAGTGTGCATACACTCACAAAGAATTACCAAAATACAAGAAGAAAAATAAATAACGTTTAAATTAAGACCGAATTGATTATAACTAATATGGAATTAATATTAATAAAGAATTCCCAAGAATCGCGCTAAAAAACTTGTTGGTTGATTTCTCGATTAATGAATTTACTGCAAGTGTACACAGTCAACAAGTAATAAAGTAATAAGATAGATTGTCGATCCCACAGAGAATTCTAATCAATAAATTCCAACTACTAGCACTATATCAATCCAATTTTATTTAAATAACCATAAATGTGATTTTTCGTAATATGGAAACTAAATTAAATAATTAAAAGAAATTATTCTAATATCAATCAAATAAATAAAACTAAGATTTTAACGAATGAATTCGGATAAATAAAAAATTAAGACTCCAATATCCCCAATTATGAACTATAAACCAATTATTTAATTATCCCAATTATTATGCCTACTGAATTGTTAACGGGAATTCTAAGTATCAAAAGCCCTTTTTCAAGTGATCAATTAACTTCTATTTAATCCAATTAATCTTGCTATATTCCTATGCAAAACAATTAAATTAAACTCTTTCGATCCCAATTCTAACTTGTTACATGCGGTGAACAAATATTTCCATTCAATTCACGCCTCTAATTATCCGTCATGCAAATAATTAAGAATACATGTTATCATGCCTAGTTCTAACCCTAGATCTCCTCTTCTAATTCCTTCTAGAGTAACAAGGTAATTATAGGCCAAATAATTAATCAATAAGCACAAGAGCATGATAAACAATTCACTCGGCATAAATAATTGGAATAAATCGAATAACTAATTTATAGACATAAAAGGTTCAATTGAAATCTTAATGAAAGAATTAGTTCATTGTCATTGAATTAAAATCAGAAATCCACAACTGAATAGACATTAAAAGATAAAAGTATGATAAGAGAAGAGAATAGAATATGTTGTCAGCAAATCTGATGCTCCCCTCTTGTTCTTGCTCTTGATCTCCAGTGTTCTTCAAGTTGCTTCAATCTCCAATGGCTAATTAAGAAATAGAGTTTATATTCTAATCTAATGGAGTGTTTTATCTAGTCTAATCTATCTAATCCCCCTATATTTTATGCCTTACATCATGTATTTATAGGTTACAAGTCCAATTTTTAGCTTAGAACAAACCCAATCCAATTTGGAGTCAGAAAAGTGTCAAAATTCACCCCAAAACGCGTCCAATCCTCACTATCCTTCCCAGTATAGCCCGGTCTTGGTATGTATTCGCCTTTGCCGCATTCTAGCGCTCAGCATCTTTGGCATAGGCCTTGTTTGGGCGCCCCATTACCGGAACATTTTTTCGCTCGGCGTCCTTTGGGAAAATAGCCATAACTTCTTCGTTCGAACTCCGATTTTGATGATTCAAAATTTTTCGGAAAGAGGAGACGTATATCATCAACTTTCATTCTTTAAGGTTTTCGAAATAAGGTCTAGAGAAATACTCAAATTGGCTCTTAAGTGACTATTGTGTAAATGGCAAGCCGAAAACGCGAATCTAGCCACCTCAAACGTCGATCCAAGTAAATTTTGTCCCAATTCCTACAAAACAATGTAAAGCATGCATGAATAGACAGAAACACTTAAAAACATCCAAAAGATTAAACTCAAACGCACTCAATTCATGTGTATAAAACTCACTCATCACTCCTCATTTTGGACTTGAACACCATCATTGGTAGAGTGAACAGACTTTACGATTATCTCCTTGGCCATAATCCTTCTGCCTTCAGAGTCCACTCTACAATCGTAGGGAATATAGTGATTGTCAGCATGTCGGTAGACTTTGTAATGGGGTTGGTCATTGATCATCATGGTTGCAAACTTCTTTACCCTTGGGAAGTTTTGTGACACCAGCTCCATATTTGGAAACTGGGAGTAGCACCAGCTGAAGTAGCTATCATCTTTATCAGTATGTGCCTTTAACCATGGCATCCACGAAAAGAACCATCTCATCAGAAGATCTTCAGAGTTATACAGTATTGTTGTGCAATCAAACTCCATATTTTTCCAGTTATGAAGCACTTCATCTGTAGTCATTCTTATAACTCAAAGTTGTTCATTTCCATGACTTATCCATCTTGCTACTGGTTCAGCTGGTGGTTCATGAAAAACTTCCACCACTATTCTTCTGTTAATTCTGGCTGGAGAAAGAACATGGTAGTATTCCAGTTCCTCTAATTCCTGATGTGTAGAATCAGAATCTTTCTTTATTTCTTCTCTTTTGGAGCCTGAATCATTCTGATCAGATTCATCAGTGAATCCTTCTTATTGGTTTTCATTTTCAGAACCTTCTTCAGCAATATCTTCCTTGGATTCATCATCTTCATCACTAGTCCCACCTTCAGCACTTTCTTCCTTTGATTCAGATTCATCATCACTTACTTCAATGACTGCAGTAGAGTGATCACTTTTCTTATTGGAGGCAAATTTAACCAGTAGTCTGTAGCTCTTCCTTCTCATTGGAGGTTCAGCTATAGGAGAGTCAGACTCTTCTTTCTCTTCAAACTCTGAGGCCTTTGGATCATCAGACGAACTTCCTTGAGGTTCAGCATTGGCAGGGGCAGGTATTTCTTTTTCGGACTCATCATCTTTTGAACCATCATGAGGGCTTGTTGGAGCATTTGCATTTGGAGATGCAGATGGGTCATCTTGTAGCTTTTCTTCATCATCAGAGTGAGTACCCTATATACCCTATATACCCTATATAGGATTCCCAAGCCATAAAATCCTATTTTTTAATTTTGTTACTTCACATAACATATTTAATTCATTTACTCATAACTAGTTCATTTTCATGAAAAATACCAAATCAGTCCCAAAAATATTTCTTTTCTGGGATTTAGCAGAATATAGTCCCATATTGAACATATATTTTTCTCGAAATTTTAAAATTCATTTACTATTTTATATGGCCAAAAGCGCCGAATATTTAGACATTTATCATAAATTGTACTTTTGTCCAAAAATTCAAAAATTTACACTAGATACTCTCGTTATATACATGTACTCTAATAAAAATTTCACCAATTTTGAAGTTAACCACAAAAGAGTTATAAGGGTTTACTTTTAAAATAGTCTTTTCCCATAAAATCCATAATTCTTAATCTATACATCCAAAATCGTCATTTTGGGACACACGATCTGAAAACTCATCAAATTATCATTTCAAATTTTTCCGAATTTTTTAGGATCGTAAAAATTACTGGCCCGCCCTCGGCGAAACCCCTTTTGAATGAAAATACTATTCATATGAATACAAAGGAGCATTCACCATGCATGCGGTAATCCACATAAACAAAAGTTATTCCAATGAATAATAAAGAATGGAATAACGTAAGAATTCACCATGCATGCGATAGACCGCATGATGACGAGTTATTCTCAACGAATAATAAAGAATGGAACCAAAGTTATCGTAAACCGCATGTATGGCAGATATTCCAACGAATAATAAAAAATGGAACCAGGTCATGCGTAAATCGCACATACATGATATTCCAACAGAATAATAACGAATGAAACCAGGTCATGCATAAACCGCACAAATGTAATATTCCAATGAATAATAAAGAATAGAATAATAATGAGAATTCAATGAGCGTGCGATAGGCCGCATAGGCGAGGTTATTCCAATGTAATAATAAAGAATGGAATAATGTAAGAATTTTACCATGTATGCGGTACTTGATTGAGATAGAAAAGTTATTTCAACATAATAATAAGGAATGGAATAACACTAACCCTCTTCATGAATACGAAAAGAAATAATACCCCTTACCTTGAAAGAAACTCGACATCTTTGGGTAGAGAGGTAGCGACTTCTCTTCTTCTTTTCTCTATAATAATTGCTCTAAAGCTTTAGTGAATTGGTGAGAAATGAAGGAAGAATGAGCTTATATTTATAGGAAAATATAGTTTCGATAATTACACGTTTGGGGGCTCGAAATATTACGATCTGATACCTCCAACTTTTCTTTCATTTTTAATTTAGTCCCGCAAGTATTATCAAACTTGCACCACCTCCCCCTAATAGTAAATAATGTGAATCAATAGTTCAATCATGTGAATCAATAGTTATAATCATGTGAAAATACGAATTACAAAGTTATAGTACCTCCATCTATACCTCTATTTTTAACTTAGTCAATGCAAGTATTATCAATTTTGCACCAACTCCCTAATAGTACAAGAATGTGATTCAATAGTACACACATGTAAACAAATAGTTATATAAGCATGTGAATTAGTAGCAATTAATTGCTCATTTATCCTATTAATTACCCGATTATCAATATAACCCCAGACATCAATTATCATCGAAATAAATGTCGATTTTCACTAACACTAATAATTCTAACACAATGGAACTATCAATTTCATCTTTAATCAACATAATCTTATTCATCATTAATATTATAATTCACAATATTTAACAACCAATTAGCTTCGCAGGAAGAGGGGCTTTCCGATAAGGATTTCTCTTTATCAAGCCGCAATTAGGTGACCAAACCTCTCCTCGACGTAACATCTAGACATTTTTAATATTGCAAATAATAATATGAATAACTTTGTCATCTCAATTATTGATTTAATAATATAACATATTATGCAGATGATACTATGACAATAATTGAATTAATAATATGAGAGATATGATGCAATAATTACTGTAGCAATAATTGAGTATAATTGAGTGACTTCTTACGTAAGCATCAATAATCAATACCATATGCTTCTATTCAACCACGCCAGACATCGTACTTTTACTACCGGGTAGTTCAACAGCTTTTCAAGATAACACTTTCGTAGCTTTTTTATAAAAAGATAATTACATCATTTTTTAACTACGACAATACTTACATTGTGGGGTCCACCAATGATTGTGCCATCGTGCGGATATTCCCAGATAAAAAGAATATTCCCCACCAATCGAATATTATATAACCACTTGCTTACTTTTGCAAAATTTGTAAATATTACCCACAACTATAACATTATATCAAATCCACACCATAATATTAAAAAAAATATTTTGAGAAATTTAAATCTTTATTCAAAAAATTTGGGGTCTCACAACTGATGTACTTCATGAAGCCTTGAGCACTTTTCTTCAGCATGACATCTTTCCAACCAGCATTCGAACTTATCTCCTCGTAATCTGAATGGTTGAGCAATTATCTCATTCTTCCAAGCTCCTCATGAGCTAGAGTATCCTCTTAAGAAGACCGCGATCGTCGATGTCCGCTTTCTATGATTGTTGAGGTTGCTCCACGATCGTTGAGTTTGCTTCTACCTTTACTCTATGATCTTTGACTGTCTTGGTCCTTGAGATGAACTTGAATAAGCAATCCTTCTGGGTTAAGGTAGCTCGGGAAGGGCCAACCTCTTAGAGTGAGCTAAAGGTCGGAGTTTTCCCTAAGGCGCTTTCGGATGAAATACTTTGGAAATGATTTGCCACCGATATCTCATTTGACCTTTTACGGTGGTGAGGTCCTCTACCAACTTTAGACAATTGCATTTGTTGTAATCGTGGTGTCCTCCTGCTTCTTACACTACGATCGGTGTTTGATCATAAAGGCTCCCATGATTTTTGAGTTGGGTGGTGAAAGGTTATTAGAAGTACATTTTGAGACGTTTCTTCTTGACTATGGATCTTCATTTGGTTCATCACCACAAAGTTTTGGGACTCAGTGTGTATATCTTTGCTTCATAGTATATCTCGATGTTGTTGTTTCTTAATGATCACCGCTTCCCCATGTTTATGCTATCTTCTCGGTGAGGTGTGATTTCCTTTTTCTTCATGTGCATTAGGAAGCATCCTGCATATTTCCTTACGATTTGGAATCACCACCGATAGTCAATTCTATTTACATCGTAGACATAAATATCTCCAAAACTGATCATTCTACGATCATTTGACATTACTACGAACGTAGTCTTCTTTGTCAGTTTGTGCTCGTGGAGTTCTCCTCCCGAAATGAGTTCCTCGTGTTTGATGTTTGGTGATCCTCTGTGGTGAGCTTCCTTGAGGATTCTTCTTTTATGACATGCTTTGCATGATTGAGCATCTGAGACTCTTTTTCATCTCTGGTTGAATGGCCTGCTCTCATATAAAGATCAGCAGCCATGTGAGCTTTATTCAGATTAGCTCAGTAGGTCTTCAAGGACAGGCTTTGACATATAGGATTTTTATTAGAATCATTTATGAAACAGGTCTTATGCCTTCTATTTGGTTGAATTTTCTTGACTGAAGTCTTTTACTTCAGCATTCCTTAGTGTGGCCAGATAGACCAAGTACCTACAGGTTATAAATTTCTCTTTTTGGTACCCATGGTTAAATGGGTCCTGCTAGGTTAGTTTTTTAAACCACTGTTCCTCATATATTTAGATAATTATCATATTGATCACCACCAGTCATATTCATGCATGTAACTAATTTAGATAATACATTTTGAGATGCATGATGGTGAGTGCGTGTGAGATTTGCTATTTTAATAAAACACTCTTTTTCTTTGATGGTTTCATCATTTGCTAGGATATGTTCACAGGGTTTAAATGTTCACAGAGTGAGAATCAACTCAACGATTTATTAGTATCTGGTTGATTCATGGAGGTGATCGGTTTATGAATCTTCAAGATTCTCTTGTAAACTGATCATACTCGTGTTTATTAAACACTTAGACCATAGGTTGTACATACATACTAACCCATCGGCAAAGATTACTTCACATTAATTTAACTTTGATGCTCTTATGACCCATTTCGCATTTCTTTCAAGATGTCATCTTCAACCTAAAGCTTGGATGGAGAGAAAGTTTATAGGCATTTGATTTCCACCCTCGGTGTACTTTCTTTCTTCACCATTTTAGGTAGATTATGATTCCTTGAAAGAATATTGTTATAGTTCATGAAGGGTGCAATCATAATGTATATATTAGTGAGGAACCGTACCTTTTACTTTGTCAATTTCTTAACAACCATTTATCTTAGATATACTGAGTTTAGGCATTGATGTGCATGGTTTCTCATTTTCTACTGACAACTAGTTGCTCCAGTTGACCTTCAATCAATCAGTCGTGGTCTTGAAGATGCAAGCTAAGAAAATATCAGCATCTTTAGTTCTTTAACATCCTTGAGTTCACAAGGTTTACATCCAGCTGCTGGTTGGCCAGACACTTGTTTGAGAAGTTCTTCTTTCTTCTCTGGATAAGTATTTCTTAGCATGTATGGCCTTTTCATCTTTCTGACTAGTGGATGTTTGACTCTTGAGCTTTCTCGCCTTTGGTCTTCGGACTTGAAGATTAACTTCTGAGACGAGGTTGGTCTTGTTGATATGGCAATCAAGAACATGAACCAATCTGAGCAGCTTCAGGGGTATATACACATTTACCTGTACACAATATTTTCAACGTGTGAGCTCATCTGCATATAACATGTGACTTACTACACAACTAAGTTTAGAACAATATTTGTGCCTAGGATCAGACTCAAAGCGATTAGCTTTTGAATATAGCATGAGAACCTACTTTGATACCAATTGTTAGTTCCTAGTAGGCACAATAGATCTAGAAGGGGTGGTTGAATAGATCCTTTTTCTTTCTAATACTTTTCTGGTTTATTTTGTATTGCTAATAATTTAGCGTATGACAAACATAAGAATCTTTTCAAGCACAGCGGAATAAGTAAAAGATCTCCTTCATTGATATATTCATAATTGTACATACATTGTTCATAGAGTTAGTTTAGTGGTAAGCAGTTAAAACATACATAGCAGTTATAGCAGTTAATGTACATAATGTAAATCACATAAAGTAAAAGACACAAGAGGTTTTAAGTGGTTCAGAGACACAAGCTCCTAATCCACTCTTCTGCTTTCAACTAAGCGGATTTCCCTAAGGAAGGCGGCACTCGAATCACTAAGATTCCTTGAGGCAAGGCCGACTTTGGGACTTTAGTTCTCTAGGAACTCTTCAAGCCCAAGAGCTTGGAACTTCGCTTAGTCCCTCCGCATAAGGACCCCTCGGTCACGGCTTCTTGTTGTTGTAGTTGTCGTTGTTGTTGGTGCTGAGCTACTAAGATGTCATTAAGCTTGAACATCTTTTGTTCTAGCAGCAATAATCTTGTTAAAATACTCGGTGGTTAAAATACAAGTAAGCACACGGTATTGCACCAATTATTGATTCTTACGTGAAAGCACTACTCAATAATGGTTACAGTAATTCTTATTCAATATTTTATTGAGTTAATAATTGCTTGCGTTGATATTTTATATTCTTTGTTGTTTCAATAATTGTCATTACACGGTATTTTCATTATCGAGTAATAATTCATATTATCTCGAATAATATTATTAGATAACATTATTGGCAATGTCTAGAAAGTTCTCGTCTAAGGAGAGGTTTGGTCACCTAATTGCGCCAAGAAGAAGAAATTCTTATTGGAAAGCCCCTCTTTCTGAACCGCCTCGTTTATCAATATTGTGATTCATAATATTATTTGTGAATAATTAATTATTGATTCATATGATGAGGAAAATATTGATTTTATGTGGATATAGATGGAGAAAAATTTTAATGTGACAATTGTTAAAAATTGAAATTTTATCTTTTCTACGATAAAATAATTCATTTAAATATATTATTATATTTTAATAATATAATAATGGTAATATTTTTACAACGAATGTGGGATATATGAGTATACGAGGAGGAAGAGTATTTTTGTTGCAATAAATGTTTAAAACATGTTAAACATGTCATGGACCCCATTTATTATTTGAAATTTGATTATAGCTTGTAAAATCGTCCGTTTATGGATTTCGGTCAATTTCTATTTGGAATTTGGAAAACTTTCTTACGCAAAGTTGTAGAGAATTGAATTTTCTATAAAAACTTCGAGAGATTCAATTTTTCTGATGAAAGGGCTATTTATTATGAATTATTGAAGTTCCGAAGCTCCGAAATAATTGATTTTTGGAAGTTTAAAATATTTAAAATTAGAAAAACGATTTTTTCATTATGGTGTGTTAAACATGTGTGTTGAATGAGCTGAATTCAGTTCTTGGAAGGTTGGCGTAGGAAAATTTAATATATATTAATATTTTATTAAATTTTCTGCTTTGGTGTTCTAAGCATTTTCCTATAAATAGGGTGCTTGGTTAGAATTGAAAATCACACCGTAAAAGCGAAGTTTTCTCTCTATATTATCGAAAGCGTATTCTTGTGAGTATTTTGAGTATACTTTGAGTATTGTTAGATTCGCAAAGTTCCTTCACACTATACCCTTATTCCAAATTAAAGTACTAATCTTTCGAGGTAAGGGATGTTATTTTCTTCTCAAATGATATTATTTCTTCAATATCATTATGCCTTTGAAATATTAGTTGGAACTTTTTATCAAATTTGGAACTTTTCATATCGGGGTTACTATTCATGAGTTACTATTCACGAGTTACTATTCATGAGTTACTATTCACGAGTTACTATTCACGAGTACTATTCAATGAAGCGTCAGAGATGTTTTTGTGGAATTTCTATCATTTGGTGTCGAAGAGTTACTATTCACGATATCTGGCACTATTCATGAAAAAAAATAAAATTTCTTCTTTTTGTCCAAAATATCTATTACGGATACTAGCTTTGATTGTATCCATGTTTTGATCATTCTTGAATTTTACACCACTATGATTATTTTTGAGGTATTTTTTTAACATGGATAAAACAAAGTACTGAATCCTTAATCCTTAATCCTTGTCATTTTGTTTCACTCGGATTCGTTTCTTTAAAATATTTTCATCATCCTCGGTCTTAAATGATGATATTATTGAATATCTTTGGCTTTAGAGTGCAAAGATGAATGATTTCTGAAGAATATCTTTGGTCAGTAGTGCAAAATGAACAGTGTTTAAATGAACATGACCAATCGATGAATATCTTTGGCTGTGAGTGCAAAGATGAATATTTGATTCCGGATGTATATTGATTGATGTTACGGGGATAAAAGATGAGCGATGAACTTTTAAATTCATACATAGAAGATAGTAGTTTGTATTCTCTACTTAACTCTTCTAATGAATTATTATTTCATTGCGAATATTGATTTAAAATTTGTTGTCTATTGTATTCTATTAGATTTTTCCCCGTTGAAGACTAACGATAATTTGTTGTATATTATCTTAGTCATAATATTCTTTCTTGGGCTAGTTGAGCTCACCCTTTTCCTTTTTGTTCCATTTTTCTTCTCGGGAGGCGAGAATATAGCGATGCAGTCGGGTATGGAATGAAGGTTTTAGAAAGAATTGTTTAGTAGTCCTCACCATTTTGTAAAATAATGTATCAATAAATGTGATGAGGATTTATTTGAGTATAGATATTATCAGAAGATAATATTTGTATTCAAACTCACGCTTTCTTTTGTGTAATAATAAAGTTGTAGTTGTTTCGTATCCATGTATTGACAACTCGAATGGGTGATGAAACCTATTTTGGGGGCGCCACGGTTGGTATCGAGCTTAGGATATGATCTCTCGCGAGATCGGGGAATAGAACTAGGAGGGAGAGACGAGTAAATCCTTCGCTAGTGTGTTCTACCTAAGCTTATTTTTTAGTTGGTCGATATATAACGATATTATGTGATATATTGATTTCCTTAATTAACCCTTGTTTTATATACGATTTTTGTAATGTCGAATCGAGAATATTAACAATGGAAATGAGACCGTGGAGACGCTCAGTACTCACCAACGAGGAGAACGTGCAACGCTTTGGCAATGTTCCTCCCGTGAACAACACCACTTTGAAGGATGATGAGCGAGGGATGTTTAGAAGCTTTTTGCGATTCATGCAAAATCGAATTTGAGGGAGACTTCGTGTTCAAAATACGAGGAAATGATAGCAATTCACGGGTTGTCACAAATGGCAGCTTCAAAGAGTTGGGACCGCCGAATTTAAGGGAAAGCCAGATCCGATCATGGCGGAAACATGGGTCAAACAAATTACCAAGATATTCGATGTCTTGGGATGCACGGAGGAACGAAGGTTCCATTCGCCACCTTTATGTTCCGTGGCGAAAGGCGGACTCATCGGTGGGAGTCTCGTGAAGCGTACCCATCCAAATGCGCACTCAAAGATGTCTCGGGAGACGTTTGAGAATATTTAATGACAAATACTTTCCGAAAGTGTTCGTCGTATGAAGGAAGTGGAGTTTATTAGACTCGAGCGAGAACAACATGACGGTGTGTCTCAAAGACGAGGCAAAGTTTCTTGAGTTATCCGTGTTTGCACCTCATTTGGTGGAGAATGAGGAACGTATGACGCGGATGTTTCTTAGAGGTTTAAAACCGACATACGCCAAGATCTCATTTCTCATAAATTTTCTCTATTCAGATGTTGTAAAATGTGGCTCAATTATTAGAGCGAGATAACGAGTACTAGTCAACCGAGGGACCACAACCAGGATCGTACATCGTAGATAAAGTTCAGCAATGTAATAATGATAACCAAATGGAGAAAGAAAGCAGACGGACAAAAATGGTAACCACTCCGTGGTAATCGTAGCCATAAAAATAGAAGAAGCGAGTCGAGGAGATTTTAAAAGAGGAGATTTAACAACGACCATATGAAGACGCGGTCTGGCGTGAAAGAATCGGTTCTAAGGGAGGAGAACGACCACCCCATTCATATATTACAAATGCGGAAAAGAGAGGACATATCACCAAACCGCCCACCAACAGCTCAAGGTATGCTATAATTGTGGAAAGGAAGGACATATCGCTTCGAGATTATGCGATAGCGAAACCTAGTTCAATGGGACGGTGACTCAAAAGACCGTCCCAGTAAAAGTCAAAGTCAACGATTAGGAAGAGCGTTTGTTGTGATTGGGTCATAATGCGAGGAACCCAAACGAGGTGATCACGGTGCTATTTATAAATTCTTGCGAAGTTTATACCTTACTTGATACTGGGTGCTACCCATTCATTTATCTCTCCTGCGTGTGTGCTCAACGCTTAAACTTGACTCGGGAGAAATTAGACTTTGACCTATCTCGTGAAAACTCCGTTAGGAGAAACTTTCATCACATCCATCGCTTATAAATCTTGTTTGATTCAAGTTGGCACTATCACCTTACACCATTGACCTTATCTCTTTAAAGATACTTGCTTTTGATGTGATTTTAGGGATTGATTGGTTAACTACTCATCATGCCAAAATTGATTGTTTTTAAGTAGGTTGTTAGTTTTCATATTCCTAACCAACCTGTTGTGCGAATTCAAGCAACTAAACCATTAAAATCAATCATCATCATATCTAATCATAAAGCTTTTCGCTTATTGAAAAAGCGGATGTCAAGCTTTCTTAGCCCATGTTATGGATTTGAATAAAGACACGCCAAATTTGAATAATATTCCTGTTGTTATTGACTTTCCCGACGATTTCAAGAACTTCCCTTGCCTACCCCGAACGTGAAGTTGAATTCTTTATTGATCTTGAACCTCGTACAAAGCCCATTTCTAAAACCCCATATCGAATGGCTCCTATTGAACTTCAGAGAGTTAAAGGTCCAACTACGTGAATTGTTGGACATCGGTTTCATTCGTCCTAAGACATCTCCTTGGGGTGCCCCTGCTTTTTATTTGTAAAGAAGAAAGACGTGAGTATGCGACTTTGTATTGACTATCGGGAATTGAACCATGTCACCATCAAGAATAGGTATCCTCACCTCGTATTGATGACTTGTTTGACCAATTCAAGAGGCACACATTCTTTTCAAAAATCGATCTTCGCTTACGGATATCATCACCAAGATTAGGCCGAGGATATTCCAAAGACCGCCTTTAGAACTCCTAATGACGGGCATTATGAATTCTTAGTCATGTCGTTTCGGATGACTAATGCTCTAACTGACTTTCATGGATATGATGAACCGAGTATTCAAGGAATATTTGGATCGGTTTGTTGTTGTCTTTATTGATGACATCCTTATATATTCCAAAAGTCGTGAAGATCATGAGCACCATTTGAAGTTTGGTACTCGAAAGGCTTCGTGAAAAAAATATATGCCAAATTGAAGAAATGCGAGTTCGCTTGAGGAAGTAGCATTCCTTGGGCACGTGGTGTCGAAACATGGAGTATCTGCTGATCCGTGAAGATTGAAGCAATACAAAGTTGGAACAACCAAGTCGATGGTTGAAGTACGTAGCTTTTGGGCTTAATTGGTTATTATCGGAGATTCGTGGAAGGTTTTCTCGAATCGCTACTCCATTAACCCGCTAACTTTCGGAAGGATACAAAATTCGTTTGGAGCGAAGAATGCGAGAAGAGTTTCCAAGAGCTTAAGAGGAGACTTATTTCGCGCACTGTTCTAACAATACCATCTGGTTCGGATGGATTTGTTATCTCTGATGATGCTTCGTGCAAAGGGTTAGGATGTGTTCTCACTGGCGTGGAAAAGTCATAGCTTTATGCCTCGCGACAACTTAAAGAGTATGAGAGGAATTATCCTACTCATGATCTAGAGTTAGCGGCCCGATCGTTGCGCTGCTTAAAGATATGGAGGCTCTATCTATATGGGAGAAAGTGGAGATATATTCGCACCATAAAAGCCTTAAATATTTCTTCACTCAAAAAGAACTCAACATCGCGGCGGCTGACGTTGGCTCGAGCTATTGAAAGACTACGACCACACTATTCAATACCATCCCGAAAAGCGAGCGTGGTAGTGACGCGTTGAGTAGAAGATTATATGCGAGAACGAGTCCGATGATGTCAAGTATACGACAGAGCCAACTTTAATAGAAAAGTTAAGGTTGCTCGAGCCACCGAATCCGGAAATGATGCGTATGAAGAAGAAAGTACAAGAAGGAGCTATTCCGGTTTAGAATTGATGAAGAAGGAATACTTGAGTCCACTCTAGACTTTGTGTTCCTAACGACTGATTTGAAGTACAAGATTATGATGGAGGCACACAATACACCATTTGCAATCCATCCTCGGAAGTACTAAAATGTATCGTGATCTTCGACATACATTTTGGTGGAACAATATGAAGAGAGAGATTCCAAAGTTTATCTCAATGTGTTTAACTTGTCAACGTGTAAAGTGAGACATCTGGTACCTAAGGGTCCGTTGCAACCACTTGAGATTCCGAAATGGAAGTGGGAACACATTACCATGGATTTCGTTACGGGTCTTCCTACGGTTTCTCGGAGGCATCAATGCTATTTGGGTTATTGTTGATAGATTAACCAAGTCTGCTTTCATTTCTTGCCGACACGGAGACTTATTCACTTGAACGCCTTGCTAGTATATACGTGAATGAGATTGTGAGGTCAGCATGGCATGCCTCGTATCCATAGTTTCGGGATCGTGACCCAAGATTCACTTCAAGATTTTGGGTTAGCTTGCAAAAAGCTATGGGCACGGATTTGATATTGGGTTCGGCATACCATCCTCAAACGGACGGATAATCGAAAGGACTATTCAAACTCTTGAAGATTTATTAAGACTCGTGTCCTAGACTTCAAGGGTAGTTGAGATAAGTATTTACCATTGGTGGAATTCTCCTACAACAACAAAGCTATCGAGCAAGTATAGGTGTGGCTCCATTTGAAGCATTATATGACGAAAGTGTCGCTCTCCGAAGATGTTGGGGACGAGGTGGGTGAAGCAACACCGTTGGGACCCGAGTTATAATGCATGATGACTACTTTAAAAGATCCAAATGATTCGACAACGTATACAAACGGCACAAGATCGACAAAAGAGTTATGCGGATTTTCATCGAAAGGACGTGAAATTTAGTGTATGAGGATCATGTATTGTTGCGAGTTGCTCCATGGAAGGGAGTTACAAGATTTGGGAAGAGAGGAAAGCTCAATCCATGATTTATTGGTCCATTTCAAATTCTTGACCGAGTAGGAAATGTAGCCTATAGACTCGCGTTACCTCGTATGTCTCGTGTTCATAATGTGTTTCACATATCTCGTATTTCAAATATGTGAAAGACCCAAACCACGTTATAGAGTTAGAACCCATTTAAATAGTAGAAGACTTAACGTATGAGGAGGTACTGTCAAAGATTTTGGATAGGAATGAGCATGTCCCTACGTGCAAAGGTCATACCACAAGTTAAAGTTTTGTGGAGGAATCATGCTTATGAGGAAATGACCGGGAATTGAAAGCGGAAATGAAAGCGAGGTATCCTCACCTTTTCGAAACACCGTGTATCGCACGTCAATTTCGAGGACGAAATTTCATAAGAAGGGAGGTTGTAAGACCCCAACTTATTATTAATGAAATTTAATTTTCTATTTTGAAATAGTAAGGGTTGATTTGATTAATGTGGATAGTTATGGGTAAAATACGTAAATATTTCAAAATAAGCAAGTGGTTATAAAATATTCATTGTTGTTTGGGAATATTCGTTTGGTCGTGGAATATTCGATCTTTTCGTGGAATATTCGCATGACGACCAAATGCGACCGTGTGTGGGCCCATAACGAGCGATTGGATGAAGAAAACGACAAATATAAGTTGGTTAAAAATAACTAGCAGTAGTTGTTACCATTAATCTTGTTAAAATACTCGGTGGTTAAAATACAAGAAGATTTACCGGTATTGCACCAATTATTGATTCTTACGTAGAAGGCACTACTCAATAATGGTTACAATAATTATCGCTCGAGATTTTATTGAGTTAATAATTGCTTGCGTTGATATTTTATATTCTTTGTTGTTTCAATAATTGTCATTACACAAGATTTTTTCATTATCGAAGCAATAATTCATATTATCCTGAATAATATTATTAGATAACATTATTGGCAATGTCTAGAAAGTTCGCTCTAAGGAGAGGTTTGGTCACCTAATCAAGCGCAAGAAGAAGAAATTCTTATTGGAAAGCCCCCTCTTTCCAGAACCGCCTCGTTGTCAATATTGTGATTCGTAATATTATTTGTGAATAATTAATTATTGATTCATATGATGAGGAAAATATTGATTTTATGTGGATATAGATGGAGAAAAATTTTAATGTGACAATTGTTAAAAATTAAAATTTTATCTTTTCTCGATAAAATAATTCATTTAAATATATTATTATATTTTAATAATATAATAATGGTAATATTTTTACAACGAATGTGGGATATATGAGTATCTGAGGAGGAAGAGTATTTTTTGTTGCAATAAATGTTTAAAACATGTTAAACATGTCTCATGGACCCCATTTATCGATTGAAATTTGATTATAAATTGTAAAATCGCCTGCTTATGGATTTCGGTCAATTTCTATTTGGAATTTGGAAAAACTTTCTTCGCAAAGTTGTATAGAATTGAATTTTCTATAAAAACTCGCGAGATTCGAATTTTCTGATGAAAGGGCTATTTATTATGAATTATTGAAGTTCAAAGTTCAAATAATTGATTTTGGAAGTTTAAAATATTTCAAATTAGAAAACGTTTTTTCATTATGGTGTGTTAAACATGTGTGTTGAATGAGCTGAATTCAGTTCTTGGAAGGTTAGGCGTGGGAAAATTTAATATATATTAATATTTTATTAAATTTTCTCGCTTTTGCGTTCTAAAGATTTTCCTATAAATAGGTGTCTTAGGTTAGAATTGAAAATCACACTTTAAATCAAGTTTTCTCTCTATATTATCGAGCGTATTCTTGTGAGTATTTTGAGTATACTTTGAGTATTGTTAGACGGTGCAAGTTCCTTCAAAGACTATAATTCATATTCCAAATTTAAAGTACTAATCTTCGAGGTAAGTGGATGTTATTTTCTTCTCAAATGATATTATTTCTTCAATATCATTATCTTTGAAATATTAGTTGGAACTTTTTATCAAATTTGGAACTTTTTCATGTCGGGTTTACTATTCACGAGTTACTATTCATGAGTTACTATTCACGAGTTACTATTCACGAGTACTATTCAAGCGTCAAGAGATGTTTTTTGGGAATTTCTATCTTTTGGTGTCTGAGTTACTATTCACGATATCTGGCCTTTATTCAATAGAAAAATAAAATTTCTTTTTTGTCCAAAATATCTATTCGGATACTAGCTTTGATTGTATCCATGTTTTGATCATTCTTGAATTTTACACCACTATGATTATTTTTGAGGTATTTTTTTGAACATGGATAAAACAAAGTACTAATCCTTAATCCTTAATCCTTGTCATTTTGTTTCACCGGATTCGCTTTTTTAAAAATATTTTTCATCATCCTCGGTCTTAAATGATGATATAATTGAATATCTTTGGCACGTAGTGCAAAGATGAATGATTTCTGAAGAATATCTTTGGTAGTAGTGCAAAGATGAACAGTGTTTAAATGAACATGACCCGATTAACTGATGAATATCTTTGGCAGAGAGTGCAAAGATGAATATTTGATTCCGATGTATATTGATTGATGTTACGAGGATAAAAGATGACGATGAACTTTTAAATTCATACATGAAGATAGTAGTTTGCATTCTCTACTTAACTCTTCTAATGAATTATTATTTCACTATGAATATTGATTTAAAATTTGTTGTCTATTGTATTCTATTAGATTTTTCCCTGTTGAAGACTAACGGTAATTTGTTGTATATTATCTTAGTCATAATATTCTTTACCGGGCTAGTTGAGCTCACCCTTTTCCTTTTTGTTCCATTTTTCTTCTCGTGAGGCGAGAATATAAGCGAGTACGGTCTGGGAATATGGAATGAAGGTTTTAGAAAGAATTGTTTAGTAGTCCTCACCATTTTTGTAAAATAATGTATCAATAAATGTGATGAGGATTTATTTGAGTATAGATATTGTCTAGAAGATAATATTTGTATTCAAACTCACGCTTTCTTGTTGTAATAATAAAGTTGTAGTTGTTTCGTACCATGTATTGATAACTTTCGAAATGGGTGATGTATACCTATTTTGGGGCGCCACACGGATCATTACTTCTATTGTAAATTCCAGGCTCGTTTACAAAACGAAGTTACTCACGACATTCAAATCAAGTTTCAATATGAACCATTTTGCTTATAATGAACCACTACATACTAAAATGATTATTAAACTAATTTTTATATATAAAAGTCTTTTACTTTTATTTATGTAAAGAAATTACAAAGAATGTAATACTAATTGACAATCAATTCACTGCTTTATTCAAGTACAAGCTTACACAATTTAATACTACACTTTATAAAATATAAAGATTGATACAAATATCACATATTTAGCTTATTAGTATGGATCGCACTCAAGATTTGAATAAGATCTATCGAGCAGGTATCGAGTATGGTTCGAGAAAAAATAAAATACTCGAACCCTAATCTGAGTTAATACTGGTATACTCGAATTTAACTCGTGTATCATTAATCAGAAAACGAGTATGGATCATATTCGACTCGAATCAACTTCGAATTCGAGCTTTCGATCATATTTTCGAACCGATCTCGAGACGATTATCGAGCTACTCTGCTCGGCTAACACCCCTATTTTCTGTTCATCTTCATCTGATATCAGTTGTGCACCATCACTATCTGAATTTACTAAGTCTCTGAGCTTTTGGTAGACTTAGTCAGGCACTTAGCAATCCTAGAACCCTTCTTGAATGTTTTGCAGACATGATTCTGCATCTGTTCTTTTTCAGTTTTTGGTTCATGGTGATCTATAGAGTGTCTCTCTTGATCTTCTTTATACTCTGCCACTTTTCTGAATGCTATCTTCTTGGCCTTCTCGGCTCTCAGCTTAGCTGTCATCTTTAGTGTTATTCTCATCTTTGTTGAGTGAAGCTCTGATCTGTTTAAGTCCTTCTTCAAAGCTACTTCACTTCCACCTATATGGTCTCACTGTCACTGAGACTTGTTCTCTTAATCTCTGGTGGAACTCGTAGAGTCAACTATAGTGTGACGCCCCCAAAATAGGTATACATCACTCATCTTGGGTCGCCACTTACATGGTACAAAATACAAATAAAAACTTAATTATACAACTGTCGTGTAAAATACGACAAACATATACTGTGAGTTTTAATAGGAATGTTGTCATCTAGACAATATCCACACTGAAAGGAGTCCTCATTACATTTATTATCACACTATTTAACAGAATAGTGAGGACTACTAATGCTATCTTCTGGACCCTCACTCCGTTCCCCGACTCGTCCCAGCTATGTTCTCATTTCCTGAAGAGAACATTGAAAGAAAGGGTGAGCTCAACTAGCCCAGTAAGAAATATTATGACTAAGATAATGCAGAATAAATTATCATTAGTCTTCAACAATGTTAAACTGATAAAATACAATAGATATCAAGTTTAACTGCAGTGGAAAAAGCAATCCATTAGAAAAGTCAAGTAGAGAATAAAATCTACTATCTTCTATGATTTAAAATTTTTCATCACTTTTATCATTTGAGACTCACTTTTAATAAATAATCCACATCATCAAATCATCCCCGCACTACGTGCCAAGGATATTATTTAGTATCACGACCACGAATTATCCATGCACTACGGGCCAAAGATAATCATGATTTCATCAACGGTCCTGATCATGCCATAAAACAATTAATCTTTGCTCCTCGTCGAAGAGAATCCATAGCCACGATCATACCAAAAAGCATCCATCAATACACTACACTAGCAATAAGGATTTTTTCTACATCATTTGTAACATTACTACCCATTATTATACCGAATAATCTCTCGGTAATAATCATACCAAGTCCATCTATACACGTAAGCCAAAGATGACTTTTACCACATCATTCGTCAGACATTACTTGGCCATGATTATATCTAAGAATAATCTCTGGTCATAATCACACCAAGTCCATCTAAGCACGTAAGCCAAAGATGACTTTTATCACAATATAAACATGAGAATGATGACAATGATATAAGCATTAATCAAACGAAAATAAGGATAAATATTAAAGACTTTAAATTTATCCAAATATTATCAATCACTCATAATCTAATATTATTAATACCATAACAATATTTTAATCACTTCTTAAACTTATAAATAATTTATTTCAATTATTTATACTTTAACAGATAATGCATTTAATCATTCAAAAATGCCATGCTCATAAGATTTCATCACCAATGATTAAATCCCTCATCAAAAATCTGCATATACCTTATATAAGATTTTCAAGCCATAAAATCCTATTTTCCAACTTTGTTACTTCACATAACATATTTAACTCATATGTTCGTAACTAAACCATTTTCATGAAAAATACCAAATCAGTCCCAAAAATATTTCTTTTCTAGGATTTAGCAGAATATAGTCACATAATGAACATATATTTTTCTCAGAATTTTAAAAATTCATTTACTATTTTTCAAAAATCAATTTCTAATTAATTCCTTAGGAAATTAGCTACCTCAAGTTTAACTCCAGAAATTCCCAAATCTTGGCAGGATCTTACACATATTAATGTGAGCTTCCAGTTTAAATTTCATGGTCATCAGAGTTATAGAACTCCGGTTATAGCGTTTTTCATCGAAAAACCTAAATATTGAAATGATCATAACTTGCTCATTTTAAGTCAGAATGAGCTCATTTTTGGACAAGATGTACTTTATACCATATACTTTCATGTCCCAAAAGGCCGGAATTTTTCTCACAAATTAAGTGGCCGAAAATGCCCTTTTAAAAATCTGGGCAGTAGCTTTTTCCCATTTTTCACTTTTTCGTGCTTTGCTAAATTCAGTCCACACGAAAATCTACAACACCTTTTCCAGTGATTCCACTTGGATAAGTTAGGAAACTCATAGATCTAACTCTATGACTTGACCACACTCAAAAATTCAGAATATAATAGGAGATATGGTCAATTGAATTTCATGTTCCATTTTCACCAAAATCTGATTTTCAACTCTTTATGATTTCTAAGAAACTTTCATGTTTTCACATAATAACCAACATAACTCATCATAACACTTAATAATACTACATATACCCAAGATTTTCATCAGTCCAATACTTTTATTATGACTCTTATCATAATTAACGTAAATGCATCATTTCCACAATTTAATAAAGAATGAATACAAAGGATCATTCACCACGCATGTGGTAATCCACATGATATGTTATTCCAAATGTAATAATAAAGAATGGAATAACGTAAGGATTCACCATGCGTCACGATAGATATGAGCGATGTTATTCCCAATAGAATAATAAAGAATGGAACCAGTCACGCGAACGCACGCACGGATATTCCACGAATAATAAATATCGGAACAGGTCCCACAAACGCACGACATGTGATATTTCGGCGAATAATAAATAATGGAACTAGGTCCGACGTAAACGCATTGCATGTGATATTCCAGCGTAATAATAAAGAACGGAATAATAGAAGAATTTCACCATGTATGCGATTGCAGATAAACAAAGTTATTCCAACATAATAATAAAGAATGGAATAACAAAAGAATTTCACCATATATGCGATTGATAAATAGGTTATTCCAATATAATAATGAAGAATGGAATAACAACTCTTACGAGTATTGAAATAAAATAATTCTCTTCATGAATACGAAGAATAACACCCTTACTTACTGAACAACAAATAATATCCCTTACCTGTAATAAAGCGTGATCTTCGGAATAGAGAGTAGCGGACTTCTCTTCTTTTTTTTTCT
The DNA here is from genome assembly GCA_020205615.1 of Panax quinquefolius. Classification (NCBI taxonomy): domain Eukaryota; kingdom Viridiplantae; phylum Streptophyta; class Magnoliopsida; order Apiales; family Araliaceae; genus Panax; species Panax quinquefolius. The sequence continues at coordinate 18,718,254 of CM035153.1, forward strand.
CTATAATTTTTCTCTATAATAAATGCTCTATAGCTTTAGTGAATTGGTGAGAAATGAAGGAAGAATGAGCTTTTATTTATAGGAAAATATAGTTTCGATAATTACACGTTTTGGGGCTCGAAATATTACAGTACAATACCTCTAACTTTTCTTTGATTTTTAATTCAGTCATCCAAGTATTATCAAACTTGCACCACCTCCCCTAATAGTAAATCATGTGAATCAATAGAAATCATGTGACTCAATAGTTCTAAACATGTGAAAAAATTAATTACAAATAAGTACCTCCATTTTAACTTAGTCATGCAAGTATTATCAATCTTGCACCACCTTCCCTAATAGTACAAGAATGTGAATCAATAGTACACACATGTGAACAAATAGTTAATAGCATGTGAATTAATAGCAATTAATTGCTCATTTACCCGATTAATTACCCGGTTGGTCAATATAACTTCCAGACATCAATTACTATCGAAATAAATGTCGATTTCCACTAACACCAATAATCCCAACACAATGGAAATATTTTTCTCAACAATTTCATTTTTGAAATTTGAAGTTTGACTTTTTTCGAAAAAGTCAACTGTTGACTTTTTGACCAAAAAGTCAACCCCGAAAAATTTTGTGTTTATAGTCTATTCTTACTAATTTCATCGCTCCGGACTCAAATATCACATCCGCGTCTCCAAATTCAACTCCGAACTCAAATTCAATTTTTAATAACATTTATTCACTATTATTATAACTCGCAATATTAACAACCAGATCGTTCCCAGGAAAGAGGGGGCTTTCCAATAAAGATTTCTCCTTATTGGCGCGCAATTAGGTGACCAAACCTCTTCTTGACAGAACTTCAAGACATTGTTAATTATGCAAATAATAATATGAATAACTGCATCGTCTCAATTATTGATTTAATAATATATAAAAATATCGACAATAATTGAATCAAATTGAGTGACTTCTCACATAAGCATTAATAATCAATACCGTGTGTTACAATGCAACCACGCATATTTTACCACCGATTATTTTATGACAACTTGTTTACTTTGAAAAATTTTTAAATGCCACCCTTAACTTTAAACTTTTATCAATTTAACTATTTACCAAAATAGAAAAATTGAATACTTTTATTTCATAAAATTTGGGGTCTCACATATAGCAATTAACAATTCAACGATTCTGCAACATTGTAATCATCAGCACCTTGATCTTTGAAGCTCATTCTGATTTATACTCCTTGTCAATCTTCCCGTTGGAAAGTAGCCGTTGAAAGCTATTCAAATTGCTTCACAGATCTCGAGTTGTTTGGTGTAGACTGCAGATGTGACATGACATGACTTTCGACGACAATCGCAGCCTCTTCGTTTCACCTACCCCGCCGGAGATGTCACTTTGATGTCTTGGGCAGGTCGACGACTTTATTTCTCTCTTCTGATTTCTCGATCAGAGGTTGTCCTTTTGCATCGATGCTCTCAATAAGGTCTTGTTCGAATACCAACCTTGAGATTAAGTCGTTGCCAATGCTTCAATCTTCTGATGACCGAAGTCTACGATTCTGATGCACATCTTCTTGGGGCCCGATTATAGTGTCTTGTTGACCGTTGCTCATTGGCGTGAAGAGTTAACACTATAATCTTTGAAGAGTGTTTAATAGCTCTTGAATGTGGAACACCTCTTCCTTCTCTTGTGCGATTACTTTATCACTTCGTTTTTTTTACTACTCTCAAACCGATTGGTTGATTCTTTGTTATGGCCCTTTCTGAACAAAGAAGACACTTCATTTTTGGCGTGTCCAGCTCGCTTTCTCCTTGTGATCTCCCGTTCACTTATCATCAATGGACTGACCCAATGCTTAATCACTTTAGTCTTGTTCTTCAGAAGCTGACCAGTATCTTTGTGTGCACTCCATTCAGTTCTTTCTTTGTTCTAGTAAACACTACGATCCTGGTTACTTTTAAGAACATCGTCTTCTATTTACTTGACAGCTACTGCACTTGCTGACTTTCCTTAATCAGTTACTGAAGTCTTCTTCTGATCAACTTGTGGAAGACTTCATCTCGAATGGCTTCACAACTCAATATGGATGTTGATTGAGTTAGTGCTTAGATCTTCTGTTAGCTTTCATGCCATTCGTTGAGTGCTCTCTAGTTTCCTTTAGGTGGGATGTATCTTTGCAGTATCAACCAGAGGCTTCATTCCTTTTGATATTCTGGGAGTGTTCATTTGTTAAGAATCGTATTTGCTCTACGATGACGTTGTGAGCACATCTGTTGAAGTCTTAGCTATACACTCTACGATTCAGCTTCGACTGTGTAGAAACTACGACTCCAAGGTCAGATCTTGACACTCTACGATTTCGGACTTTGTGTTCGTTGTCTTCATCTGATCTTGCTCGACTACGATCTCTGCCTCTGATACGTAGACTCTACGACTCTGAGTGTAGTCTACGATTCTTGACTTGGCTTCGGCAGATGCTCGGTCGGCTCGTAGGCAAGTTATCTCTACGATTCTCGTTACTTCTCAAGAGACTACTTACTCCCGAGGAAGTGCTCCTCGACACACTACGATCCTTCCTCGTATCTCCTGGCAGTCTATGAACTCCGAGATCTACTATCTTGCAAACTACGATTCTGCTTTGATAGCTCTCGAGTTATCCTTAACTCTCCAGGAAGACTATGATTTCTGGTGCAGTACTCGACGATCAGACAAGCCTATCTATTACATCATAAGATCAACCAAACATGCTTGATCTTTCTATATTTATAGTCCTTGTACATCATTTCTTTTTAAGGACTTTACAAAGCTGTTTTGATTATGTAGGATCAACCTAACATATTTGATCCATTCATTCTAAGTCCTTGTACATATGTTTCTATTATCTATCAAAGGACTTTACAGCTTTTCTTAATGCAAGCATACTTGCATATTCATTCATATATATCATAATCAAATCATATGTAAATAGGAATATCATTCATATGCTTATTCCTGACACAGTTGGTAGCCAAACATTCATACCAAAATAATCAATTCAGTGTTATTAGGTTACCAATTTATTTTGAATGTGATGCAGTTAGTAGTCAAACCTTCATGCAGTGGGTATCCAAACCTTCATACTAAGGTAACCAATTCAGTTTTATTAAGTTACCAATTTATTTTGAATGTGATGCAGTTGGTAGCCAAACCTTCATACAGTTAGTTGCAAAACTTTCAGACCAAGGTAACCAATTCATACTGCAGGTGTGGAGGTAGATTTGTTACCTTAAACATCGTATTGCTAACTTGGAATCATTCTGAACATGTCTTGGGTTAGAAATGTTATGATGACTGAGACATGACATTCAAATATGTTCAAAGGCGGATGCATTTTCTTCAAGATTTGATTGCTGAAAAAACCATAAGATGGTTGGAGTTCAAAATAAAATGCAAGGCATGTGTTTGTCTTGTCCTTCTGAATTGTGTTTCGTACTTTTGTTTTTGAAGGATATCCATAACCATTTGTTATGGTTAATGAGTCTGTAATGTTTATTGGAGCTTATGTAAATGGGATTACATATTTGATTATATTACCAGTGATTTGACATTATTTGTTGGTTCGTATTTGTTACTTATAAGTTGTGTCTGATACATTGTTTGAAAGGTGTAGTTGGTAACCAAACATGCATAGAAGGGTAACCATTTTATTTTTTGGTAGTAACCAGATAGTTACAAGCTTGTATCAGAACATATATCAAGTGTTAAATGTACACGTAAGAGTATACATGGGTTACCTAAACTGGGTTGAATATACAGGTTATTTCTGTTTTGGTTATCATTATTAAAACTTGTTTTGGTTACTTTCATATAACTATTTGGTTACTTCTTTATTATGTTTTGGTTACTGTTATCCTATGGTTTGACTACTATTATTGTGCCCTCAATGTGAGATTTTGGTTACTTTTTTTTTATTCTGGTTAATATGTAATTGTTTAGTATACATGGATTGCCTAAACTGGGTTTCATTACATGATGTTTCTATTTTGGGTACCATTAAAACCTGTTCTGGTTACTATCATATAATTATATGGTTACTAATTTATTATGTTATATTATGGTTCTTGTTATTAGTAACCGTGATAATTACTAAGCTTGTATCGAGACAAACATCAAATGTTAAATGTACGTACGTGAGAATGTCATATTTATCTAATGTGATGTATACTTATAAATTACATACTCATAAAAATTATCTAGAAATTGTACAATTGGTATTTAAATCTGCATATAGAGGTAACCATTTTATTTTTTGTGAGTAACCAAATTTACATAAAATTGTTCTTGAGCAGTATCCATCAGTTATTTCAGTTGAAATGTTAGGTTGGGTATCCAAACCTACATATATGGTAACCATTTTATTTTTGTTAGTAACCAGATAATTATAAGTTTGTATCAGGACTGTTATAAAGTGTTAAATGTATATATTTTATTTATACCCTGTCATCATGATGGAATAAGAAAATCCAATTAAGAGTTCTCATTTATATATATGATGGTCACTTATAGATTTCATATTAAAATAAAAATAGGTTGAGAGGTGCAGTTGGTAACCAAACCTGCATATAAGGGTAACCATTTTAGTTTTTGTTAGTAACCAAATAATTAAAAACTTATATCAGAACATTTATCAAGTGCTTAATGTACATGTGAGGGTTCTCATTTATCTAGCTGATGGATACTTTTAAATTACATAGTTATAAATAATATAAAGGTTGTTTCATCTGATATACTGATCGGTGGAATGTCGCTTCTAATCTGAAATTTGATTGACAATGTTGTTGTGTTTGTGTCTAGCCATAATGCACTGTATATCAAGTTTTGCATTTCTCTGAATGAACTAGTTGATGGAACTAGTAGGCTGGTAACTTCAAATTTGTTGTATTGGTTACTGTCAGTCCATGTTCCGTTGAAATAAAGTACAACTGGAATCATCTCCATTGTCTGAAAACTGAATAAATATTGTAAAGTAACCAAAATAATATTGGACAATAACAAAACTACATAATCTTAGTAACCAGAACATAAACTACATTTTTACATGCATCTTACAATGAAAACAATCGAAGATGAAAGTTTGGTTACCTTGGTATGAAGGTTTGTTACCTTGGTGTAAATGTTTGGTTACCAACTGCACTATAAAAAAACTGAAGGTGTGGAGGTGGATTGGTTACCTTGGTATGACAGTTTGGTTACCTTGGTATGAAGGTTTGGTTACCAACTGCACTATGAAAAAAGTGCAAAGTCTTGAGGTAGATTGGTAACCTTGGTATGAAAGTTTGGTAACTTTGGTATGAAGATTTGGTTACCTTGGTATGAATGTTTGGTTACCAATCTCTTCCATCGATTTGTTAATTTTGGATCAAATCCAATAATTAAAGTAAGTATTGGGACAAATATGCCACCAACACCACGACGAGTCAATTCGTAAATCACCACCACGCAGACGCAAAGACACCGGTGAAGTGGTCCATATGTGGGAACTTGTGGGATGTTGAAATCATGCCTACAATAATATGGTGAAGCAAAATAAGCGGATAGTTATAGTACACCATAGGACACATCAAAGTCGATTTTAAAAAAAAATGTCAAGTTGGACCAAATAATAATTTAGAAGTGGTAATCTGAAAAGGAAAGATTAGGATTAATTGTTTTCTCAAGCTTCCCACAAGATAATATATTCAAAATGGGAAAGAATATATTGCGGAATTCTAAACTTCAAAAGAGATATATACGTCACTATTCGCATGGTTAATGGATACTTATGTTGTCATGAAGCAACTATATCAAGGAAACAAAGCCTTACAACTAAAGACAGCAACGGCCAGTTAGTCCACTTCGCAAACCATGTTGCCTCCCCTTAACCCTGACACTGATAAAGATTGTCTAGATTCAAATGTAAATAATGATGGGAATAGGATGTTTCATGCCCCGTTAACCCTTAGATCCCAAGCAAATTCCAAGTCTAGATTGCTTTTGCCACCATTGCAGCCTCTGGAGATTTCTCGGAGAAGTTTAGATTAGTGGCCGAAAGTTGGGCTTTGATGATGTTGGGGAGTGGCCACTTCCATGTACTCCTAGTGGGAGAGGCTTAAACAATGGCTGCCTGTTTTCTTCATTAGTTTGAATTTAGGATCGGTTGGTTGTAAATTTGGAAGTCGGTAACTGACCTAAATTTTAGGGTCCTTAACACTAATATACAACAATTAGAAAGTATTTACAAAAATAAAACATCCACAACATAATTACAAAAATAACGCAACATAATATTACGTTGCTAAAATTACGGATCATTATCTCCTACACGCCGCTTACCAATTTTCATACTTCCAACTAACTTGCACCTAAATTCAAACAACCGAACAAAACATAAAAGATCGACAAACAACTCGAGATCGGGAGAAGAACGTATCAACGACGTATCTACCGGAAGATGAAATCTCTTGTCGCGACGTAACTCCGAGATCGGAGAAGAACATATCAACGACATATCTACCGGAGAAGACAAAATCTCTTGTCGAGACGCAACTCTGAGATCAGAGAAGAACGTAAAAGATCGACAACAACTTCAAGATCTCAGTAACGAAACTTCTTTCAGAATCATCTTGATTGTTGATCGTCTCGCTGACTGATTGTTGATTTGTTACAAATTTGTATACTGAGGTATTTGAGTTTCCAATTTATATGCATAATGTTACCCCGTGTTTACTACGTATTCGTCTATTGGTTACCTTTCTCAAATTTTTCGCTCTTAAAATGGTCACAAAGTCAGAATATTGAAAGTTTTGAATGCAAAATGCATATGAAAATATGTTTTATACTCTGGTTACTAAATACATATAAATTGGTTACTGTTTATTATTGATTTGGTTACTGTTTATTATTGATTTGGTTGTTGTATAATGTTTATTTGCTTGCTTTATACTTTTAAAGTTTATTCTACTGATGTTTTTTATATTAATGATTACATATTAAATACATTGGTTACCTTCCCGCAAATTGTTGATTCTTTATAATCTGGATTTGGTTAATATATAATGTTGACTTGGTTACTGTGTAAAATTGCAATGGTTACTGCATAATATTACCCCTAGTTCAAGTTCTGGTTACTAACATTATGTAGTTTGGTTACTGTCTAACATTGAGTTAGTTACTTTACAGACCATAAGTTAACAGTAACCAAAAACATACTAAAAGGTTACTTCATCTGATATACTGGTCGGTGGAATATCGCTTATAATCTGAAATTTGATTGACAATGTTGTTGTGTATTATACAGTAGAATGATTAACAATGTAAAATGCATTTGAATATATGTTTTATATTCTGGTTACTAAATAGATATAAACCGGTTACTGTTTATTATTGATTTGGTTGCTGTATAATATTTATTTGTTTGCTTTATAAATTTTAAAGTTTATTCTACTTGATATTTTTTATATTAATGATTACTTATTAAATACATTAGTTACCTTCCTACAATTTGTTAGATCTTTAAGTACATATTAATGTTTTTTATATTGTTTGTTTTTTTTGTAAAATGCATGGAAAAATATGTTTTATATTATGGATAATAAGTAAATATATGTTGATTCTTTATGTAATTTGGATTTGGTTAGTATATAATGCTAACTTGGTTCTTGTGTAATATTACCATGGTTACTACATTATATTCTTGTGTTTTTATACTGAATTTTTATATTGATGGTTACTAATTACATATATCTTGGTTACTAATTACATATATATTAATTGGTTCTTTATCAATATGTATTTAGATATTGTAAGGTGTTTATTTGGTTCTTGTGTATAATGTTATTGTGTTCTATAATTGTTTCTTTTATATTGGTGGTTACTTATTGACTACATTGGTTACCTTCATAAAACCTGTTAATCGATTATATATATTGGTTGTTGTATACTATTTAATTTATTCTTTGTCTGATGTTTATTTGGTTGCTAAATAATATTAATGTACACTTGTCTTGATGTTTTTTATAGTTATGGAAAGATTTGATTCAGTGGCAATTTTGTAATTTCTGTCAAGTTTAGAGTGTCGAATTTTGGCATTTTGAACCTAATTTCATTGGAAGCGAATTCAACGATCAAAAGTCACCACTTTTGCTTTCATGAACTACGAGGTTTTTTAGTCAAATTCCATCATTTAGGCCTTTAAAATTGCATGTAAAAATATGGTTTATGTTACGTTACTAAGATTATGTAGTTTGTAAAGACCCAGAAATTTTTTTAAATAAAAAGGAATTTCCTTTATTTATTATCTTGAAATAGTAAGGTTGATTTGATTAATGTGGATAGTTAAGGGTTAAATACATAAATATTTCAAAATAAGCAAGTGGTTATAAAATATTCATTTTTGTTAGGGAATATTACGTTTGGTCGTGGAATATTAAATGCTTGTCGGGGAATATTAAATGCGGCCAGTAGCGACCATGTAATGGGCCCATAACGAAAGCGATTGGATGAAGAAAACGACAAATATAAGTTGGTTAAAAATAACGGCGTAGGTTATTACAGATTAAGACTGTTGGAATACCCGGTGGTTAAAATACGATGTCTGGCGTGGTTTGCCTAAATGAAGACACCAGATTATTACACAATGTTGTTGAATTATTGATCCTTACGTAGAAAGCATTATTACTCAATAATTATTACGAGTGAGTTCTTGTTCAATAGTTTATTTTATTGATTCAATAATTGCTTTGCGTTGGTATTTTATATTATTCTTTGTTTTCAATAATTGTCACTTGCTTGATGATTTCCCATTATCGGATCAATAATTCATATTATTTGAATAATATTATTAGATAACATTATTGGCAATGTCTAGAAAGTTCTGTCTAAGGAGAGGTTTGGTCACCTAATTACAAGGCCCCGATGAAGGAGAGATCCTTATTGGAAAGCCCCTCTTTCCGAGGAGCTACTTTGGTTGTCGTAATTGTGATTACGTAATATTATTTGTGAATAATTAATTATTGATTCATATGATAAAGAAATATTTATTTTATATAGATATAAATGATGGATTTATTTATGTGGTTATAAATGAAGAAATCGGTGTTGAGGTGTTTTATCGGTATTTTATCTGGATTGGAGGTATTAAAAAATTAAATCGGGGTTTTGAGATATATTGCGGGGTTATAATTTTTAATCCGACCGTTGGATTGTGGTAATTTTTGGGTATGTTATACATACATAAGTTGAGTATATGTCCACAAATTTTGAACCGTTAAAAATGCACGAAATGATTTGTTATGAATTTTAAGAGGTGTCGATTCGGAAATTAGGTTTATAATTGATTTTGGTGGAAAATTCTAGAATTGAGTGGGCCCCACTTGTGGTTGGTGAAAAAAAATGTGCTGAATTTTATTTCAAATGTGGTGGGTGGCAATAGTAGCGAGTAAAGCCATCGGTGCAGTCAAAATGCGCTTGGCCTATGGCTAACATTTTCTATAAATAGAGGGCTAAGTTAGAATTGAAAATCACACCGTAAACAAAGTTTTCTCTCTTCTCTCTATATTATTGGCGTATTTTGTGAGTATTTAGATACTTTGAGAGTTGTTTATTGATCTGAAGTTTCATTCAAATCACTTGACCTTTCCTTCCGAAATCTTGATTCTTTGAGGTAAGGGATATTATTTTTTTCGTAATGATATTATTTCTTCAATATCATTATGTTGAAATGTTGATCTGAAGTTTTATCAAATTTGGAACTTTTTATGTCGGGGTTACTATTCATGAGTTACTATTCACGAGTTACTATTCATGAGTTACTATTTACGAGTTCTTATTCACGAGTACTATTCATGAAGCGTGAAGATGTTTTTTGTGGAATTTCTATCTTTTGGTGTCTGAGTTACTATTCACGTATATATAGCACTATTCACGTACCTGGCACTATTCATAGAAAAATAAAATTTCTTCTTTTCGTCCAAAATATCTATTTTGGATACTAGCTTTGATTGTATCCATGTTTTGATCATTCTTGAATTTTACACCACTATGATTATTTTGAGGTAGTTTTGAACATGGATAAAACAAAAGTACGAATCCATAATCCTTAATCCTTGTCATTTTGTTTCACCGGATTCGTTTCTTTAAAAATATTTTTCATCATCCTCGGTCTTAAATGATGATATTATTGAATATCTTTGGCTGTAGTGCAAAGATGAATGATTTCGAAGAATATCTTTGGCTTTGTAGTCTGCAAAGATGAAAGGTGTGTTTAAATGAACATGATGGGATGATGAATATCTTTGGCCTTTAGTGCAAAGATGAGCAGTGTTGAGATGAACATGACCGATTGATGAATATCTTTGGCACAGTAGTGCAAAGATGAATATTTGATTTGAGATGAAAATTGATTGATGTTACAGGGATAAAATATTGATGATGGATATTTAAATTCATAGATTATAGTAGATTTCATTCTCTACGTAACTCTTCATGAATTATTATTTCATTATGAATATTGATCTCAAAACTTGTTGTCTATTGTATTCTATCGTTTTTTCCTGTTGGAGACTAACGATAATTTGTTGTATATTATCTTAGTCATAATATTCTTTACCGGGCTAGTTGAGCTCACCCTTTTCCATGTTGTTCCATTTTTTCTTCTCGGGAGGCGAGAATGTAGCGAAGTACTAGTCGGGGTATGGAATGAAGATTCTAGAGAGAGTTGTTTAGTAGTCCTCACCATTTTGTAAAATAATGAATCAATAATGTGATGAGGATTTATTTGAGTATAGATATTATACAGAAGATAATATTTGTATTTAAACTCACGATTTCTTGTTGTAATAATAAAGTTGTAGTTGTTTACGTACCATATGTATTGACAACTCGGAATGGGTGATGTATACCTATTTTGGGGCGTCACAAATTGGTATCGAGCTTAGGGATATGATCTCTGGCGGAGATCGGGGAATAGAACTAGGAGGGGAGAGGCGAGTAAATCCTTCGCTAGTGTGTCCTACCTAAGCTTATTTGTTGGTTGGTCGAAGATATAAGGATATTATGTGATATATTGATTTCCTTAATTAACCCTTGTTTTATGTGATGAATTGAGAATGTCGTCGAGAATATTAATAGTGGTGTAAATGAGACCGTGGAGATGCACATGCACTTAACAACGAGGAGAAGCGTGCAACAGTGGCAATATACCTCCGTGAATAACACCACCGAGGCGAGATGATGAGCGAGGGGATGTTTAGAAGCTTTTTGCGCTTCATGCAAAATCGAGACGAGGGAGACTCGTGTTCAAAATACGAGGAGGAGATGATAGCAATTCACGGGTGGTCACAGACCAGCGCTTCTTCAAGAGAGTGGGACCACGGCAGTGCGGGAAAGCGAGATCCGATCATGGCGGAAACATGGGTCAAGCAAATTACCAAGATATTCGATGTCTTGGGATGCACGAAGAAACGAAAAGTTCCATTCGCTACTTTTATGTTCCGTGGGCGGCGACATCTTGGTGGGAATCGTGAAGCGTACCCATTCAATTGCACTCGGCGTATGTCGTGGGAGACGTTTGAAAAGCAGTTCAATGACAAGTACTTCCACGAAAGTATTCGTCGTATGAAGGAAGTGGAGTTTATTAGATTGGAGCGAGAATAACATGGCGGTGTCCCAAGATGCGAGGCGAAGTTTGCGGAGTTATCCGGGTTTGCACCTCATTTGGTGGAGAATGAGGAACGTATGACGCGGATGTTTACGAGAGGTTTGAAACCCGGCATACGTCGAGATATCTCATTTCTCATAAATTTTCTCTCTATTCGAGATGTTGTAAATGGGGCTCGGTTGTTAGAAGCGAGATAACGAGTATGCGTTCAACCGAGGGACCATAACCGAGGATCATACCAAAGATAATTGATCACCGAATAACGATAACCGTGGAGAAAGAAGAATACGGACAAAGCGGTAACCACTACTGTGGTAATCGTGGCCATGAAAATAGAAGAAGCGAGTTGGGAGGAGATTTTAAAAGAGGAGATTCAACAACGACCATGTGAAGGCGTCGGCGCCAAGTGGCAACCGGTTCCAAGGAGGAGAAAGACCATCGGTCGTATGTTACAAATCGGAAAGAGGGACATATCATTGACGCCGCCTAACAGCTTTAAGGTATGCTATAATTGTGGAAAAGAAGGACATATCGCTCGAGATTATGCGATATCGAAACCTAGTGCGTGAGGCGGTGACTCAAAAGGATGTCCCGGAAAAAGTCAAAGTCAACGATTTACGGAAGAGCGTTTGTCGTGGACGAAATTAAAATACAAGGAACCCGAACGGTTAGCACGCAGGTTAGTTAATTATAAATTCTTGCGAAGTTTATACCTTACTAGATACCGGTTCTACCCATTCTTTTATCTCTCTTGCTTGCGCTCAACGTTTGAACTTGACTACGGAGAAATTAGACTTTGACCTATTTATGGAGACTCCGTTAGGAGAAACTTTCATTACATCCGTTGTTTAAAAAAAAAAATCTTGCTTGATTCAAGTTGGCACTATCACATTACCTGTTAACCTTATTTCTATAGAGATATTTGCTTTTGATGTGATTTTAAGGTTAACTACTCATCGTGCAAAATTGATTGCTTTTGTAAGGTTGTTAGTTTTCATATTCCTAAGCAACTTTGTTATTGAATTCAAGCAATCAAACCATTGTAATCAAACATTTTCATAGCAAAGCCATGAAGTCATTCGTTTATTACGGATGTCAAGTTTTCTTAGTCCATGTTATGGATTTGAATAAAGACACGTCGATTTGAATAATATTCTGTTGTTATTGATTTTTCTGGCGTATTTCCTGAAGAATTTCTTGCTTACTCCCAAAGCTTCGATATTAAATTTTGTATCGAATTTAAACCCGAGACAAAACTCATTTCTAAAATCTCATATCGAATGGCTCTATTGAACTTCGGAGTTAAAAATTCAATTATAGAATTTGGTACCGAGCCTTTATCTTGTGACTTCCTTTGTGGAATTCACCTAAGCCCGAACTCTCTGTAGGGGCGTCCATATTAGATGCGATAAGAAAGCGATAGGTGTCATTGTGACGTCTTTATCCAAGGTTGGGATATGAGTCACGATTGAGAATAACCTAAGTCGATAATCGAAATACGTAGCTTTCAGGCTTAGTTGGTTATTATCGGAGATTCGTTGAAGGATATTCTCGAATCGCTATTCCATTAACGTAAATGACTCATAGAGATACAAAATTCAAATGGAGCAAGGAATGTGGTAAGAGCTTGAAGAACTCGAGAGGAGACTCATTTCAAAGATATGTTACACCATGCCATCTGGAAAAGCGAACGTGGTAGGCGGCGTGTTGAGTAGAAGATGATCGTATACAAGTACGAGTACAATATTGTCAAAGACTCATTTCGTATAATATACAAATAATAGAGATGGAGATGAAAACTCTAGGTACCCACGTGATGATATACGAGTATAATCGACTTTAATCGATAAAGTTAAAGTTGTTCAAGCTACACACCGGAGCTGATGAATTTGAAGAAGGAGGTGCAAGAAGTTGTTATTTCAAAAGCGAGAATCGGTGAGAAGAGGAAAGCTCAAACCTTCGATTTATTAATCTATTTGAAATTCTCGATCGAATAGGAACTGTGGCCTATAGACTCGTTTTACCACCAAGTATGACGCGTGTTCATAACGTTTTTCACGTATCGATGTTACGTAAATATGTGGACGACCGAAACACGTCATTGAGTTAGAACCGGACGAGATAGCGAAAGACTTAACGTCACGAGGAGGTACCGTCAAGATTTTGTAGAGGAAAGAACATGACCTATGTATCGAGGTTATACCATAAGTTAAAGTTTTGTGGAGAAACCATGCTATTGAGGAAATGACACAGGAGTTGGAAGCGAAAATGAAAGCGAGGTATCTTTACCTTTTGAAACACCAGTATGCGACGCGTCAATTTCGAGGACGAAATTTCATAAGGAGGAGGTTGTAAGACCGAAATTTTTTAAATAAAAAGGAATTTCCTTTATTTATTATCTTGAAATAGTAAGGGTTGATTTGATTAATGTGGATAGTTAAGGGTTAAATACATAAATATTTCAAAATAAGCAAGTGGTTATAAAATATTCATTTTTGTCGGGGAATATTAGGTTTGATCGTGGAATATTAAATCTTTGTCGGGAATATTAAATGCGACAGTATGCGACCCATGTGTGGGCCCATAACTTGCGATTGGATGAAGAAAGCATACAAATATAAGTTGGTTAAAATAACTAGCGTGGTTATTACCATTAAGATTTGTTGGAATACCCTTGGTTAAAATCTGATGTCTGGCGTGGTTGCACTGCAGTAGCACTGCAGTATTGCACGGATTGTTGAATTATTGATCCTTACGTGAAGGCACTACTCAATAATTATTACGGTGAGTTCTTGTTCAATAGTTTATTTTATTGATTCAATAATTGTTGCGTTGGTATTTTATATTATTCTTTGTTTCAATAATTGTCCTTTGCACGATATTTCCCATTATCGGATCAATAATTCATATTATTTGAATAATATTATTAGATAACATTATTGGCAATGTCTAGAAAGTTACATCTAAGGAGGGTTTGGTCACCTAATTAAGCGCGCCAAGATGAGAGAGATCCTTATTGAAAGCCCCTCTTTCTGAGGACGGCACGGTTGTCATAATTGTGATTACAGAATATTATTTGTGAATAATTAATTATTGATTCATATGATAAAGAAATATTTATTTTATATAGATATAAATGATGGATTTATTTATGTGGTTATAAATGAAGAAATCAGTGTTGAGGTGTTTTATCAGTATTTTATCGGATTGGAGGTATTAAAAAAATTAAATCAGGGGTTTTGAGATATATTGCGGGGGTTATAATTTTTAATCCGACCGTTGGATTGTGGTAATTTTTGGGTATGTTATACATACATAAGTTGAGTATATGTCCACAAATTTTGAACCGTTAAAAATGCACGAATGATTTGTTATGAATTTTAAGAGGTGTCGGATTCGGAAATTAGGTTTATAATTGATTTTGGTGGAAAATTCTAGAATTGAGTGGGCCCCACTTGTGGTTGGTGAAAAAAATGTGCTGAATTTTATTTCAAATGTGGTGGGTGGCAATAGTAGCAGGTAAAGCCATCAGGTAGCAGGTCAAGTCTGCTTCGGCGGGCTAACATTTTCCTATAAATAGAGGGCTAAGTTAGAATTGAAAATCACACCAGAAACAAAGTTTTCTCTCTTTCTCTCTCTATATTAATTGAGATATTTTTGTGAGTATTTAGATACTTTGAGAGTTCTTTGTTCAATTACAAGTTTCATTCAAAGATCACTTGAGCCTTTCCTTCCAAAATCTTGATTCTTTGAGGTAAGGGATATTATTTTTTTTCGTAATGATATTATTTCTTCAATATCATTATGCTGAAATGTTGATCTGAAGTTTTATCAAATTTGGAACTTTTTCATGTCGGGGTTACTATTCATGAGTTACTATTCACGAGTTACTATTCATGAGTTACTATTCACGAGTTACTATTCACGAGTACTATTAAATGAAGCGTGAAGATGTTTTTTTTTGTGGAATTTCTATCTTTTGGTGTCGGAGTTACTATTCACGTTATACGGCACTATTCACGATATCTGACACTATTCAATAGAAAAATAAAATTTCTTCTTTTCGTCTCAAAATATCTATTTTGGATACTAGCTTTGATTGTATCCATGTTTTTGATCATTCTTGAATTTTATACCACTATGATTATTTTGAGGTAGTTTTGAACATGGATAAAACAAAGTACGAATCCATAATCCTTAATCCTTGTCATTTTGTTTCACTTTGGATTCGTTTCTTTAAAAATATTTTCATCATCCTCGGTCTTAAATGATGATATTATTGAATATCTTTGGCTGTAAGTCAAAGATGAATGATTTGAAGAATATCTTTGGCACAGTAGTGCAAAGATGAGCGGTGTTTAAATGAACACGATTAGGTGATGAATATCTTTGGCCTTTAGTGCAAAGATGAACAGTGTTGAGATGAACATGAATGGATTGATGAATATCTTTGGCACATAGTGCAAAGATGAATATTTGATTTGAGATGAAAATTGATTGATGTTACGAGGATAAAATATTGATGATGGACCGTTAAATTCATAGATTATAGTAGATTTCATTCTCTACGTAACTCTTCTATGAATTATTATTTCATTGCGAATATTGATCTGAAACTTGTTGTCTATTGTATTCTATCGATTTTTCCTGTTGGAGACTAACGATAATTTGTTGTATATTATCTTAGTCATAATATTCTTCTTGGGCTAGTTGAGCTCACCCTTTTCCATGTTGTTCCATTTTTTCTTCTCGGGAGGCGAGAATGTAGCGAGTACTAGTCGGGGTATGGAATGAAGATTCTAGAGAGAGTTGTTTAGTAGTCCTCACCATTTTGTAAAATAATGAATCAATAATGTGATGAGGATTTATTTGAGTATAGATATTGTCTAGAAGATAATATTTGTATTTAAACTCACGCTTCTTTGTTGTAATAATAAAGTTGTAGTTGTTTACGTACCATGTATTGACAACTCGAATGGGTGATGTATACCTATTTTGGGGGCGTCACAGTTTGGTTACTGTCTAATATTGATTTGGTTACTTTACAATGTTTATTCAGTTGTCAGACAATGGAGATGATTCCAGTTGTGCTTTATTTCAATAGAACATAAACAAAAAGTGTGTAAATACAAGAATATATAATTGTTTATTGTTAGTAACCATTAACCACATGGTTGATAACATTTTTGATGGTGTACAATAACTAAATTTGTTATTGATTAATATTTTGATTTTTGATTCCATATAAAGTAAACATATACATTAAACAATTGGTAACTGTTCTGAAACATTTTTATGTAAATTTGGTTACCCATCTAAAATAAAATGGTTACCTATATATTCATATTTAGTTACCAACTGGATCATTTCCAAATAACTTTTATAACTATGTAATTTAAAAGTATCCATCAGCTAGATAAATGGGAACCCTCACATGTAAATTAAGTACTTGATAACTGTTCTGATATAAGTTTTTAATTATTTGGTTGCTAACAAAAACTAAAATGGTTACCCTTATATGCAGGTTTGGATAAAAATTGTACCTCTCAAACTATTTTTATTTTAATATGAGATCTATAAGTGGCCATATATATAAATGGAAACTCTCACATGTATATTTAACAATTGATGTTTGTCCTGATACAAGCTTGTAACTATCTGGTAACTAATAACAGTAACCATAATGTAACATAATAAAACAGTAACCACATAATTATATGATAGTAACCATAACAGGTTTTAATGGTAACCAAAACAGAAATATCATGTAATGAAACCCAGTTTAGGCAATCCATGTATATTAAACAATTACATATTAACCAGAATAAAAATAAAAGTAACCAAAATCCAACATTGAGGGCATAATAATTGTAGCCAAACCATAAGGTACAGTAACCAAAACATAATAAAGAAGTAACTAAATAGTTATATGAAAAGTAACAAGAACATGTTTTAATGGTAACCAAAACAGAAATAACCTATATGTGACGCCCCCAAAATTAGGTATACGTCACCCATCTTGGGTCGCCACTTACATGATACATAAATTCAAATACAAACTTAATTATACATCCATGGGTATACATGCGACAATACATAAACCGAGAGTTCTAATAGGAATATTGTCATTTAGACAATATCCATACTCAAGAGAGTCCTCATTACATTTATTGTCACACTATTTCACAAAATAGTGAGGACTACTAATGGTATCTTCGGGACCATCACTCTTTTCCCCAGACTCATCCCAAATTTATATTCTCATTTCACGAAGAGAACGGTGAAAGAAAGAGTGAGCTCAACTAGCCCGATGAAAAATATTATAACTAAGATAATGCGAAATAAATTATCAATAGTCTTGAACAATGTTAAAGCGATAAAATATAATGAACATCAAGTTTAACTACAGTGAACAAAGAATCCATTAAAAGAGTCAAGTAGAAAATAAAATCTACTATCTTTTAAGATTTAAAGGTTTTTCATCAATTTTATAGCCGAGACTCGACTTTAATAAATATTCCACATCATCGAATCACCCACACTTTTACTGCCAAGGATATTCTTTAGTATCACGACCACAATTATTCATGCACTACGGGCGAGAATAGTTGTGTATTCATTAATGGTCATGATCATGCCAAAAAGCGTCCATCAATGCACTACTGACCACTAAGGATTTTATCACATCATTTGTAACATTACGGTTATGATTACAAGAATAGTCTCTCGTGTATAATCATACCAAGTCCATCTATACACTACTGAGGCACGAGATGACTTTCAACATAATATAAACATGAGGATGATGACAATGATATAAGAATTCAATAAAACAAGTTCAAGAATTATTTTATCCGGGAATTATTAACGTCCAAATTGTCAACATGATACTATTTTGTGAGAGTAAAATTCAAGAATGATCAAAAGAATATTTTCATGAAAAGATCTTTGGATGAAACGCAAATATCAAGGATATTCTACTAATTTCATGGAGTATAGAAGTCAAAGTTTTAACCAATTTGGGTATAATAAAGAATGGAATAACAAAAGAAATCACCATGCATGCGATAGAGCCGCACAGGCGAGTTATTCAACGAAATAATAACTAACGGAACCCGAGTCCCAGTAAACGCCACCGCACGGATGTTCCAAATGAATAATAATAAAGATTTTAACCAGGTCGAGTGTAAAACACACAGAATGGATGTTCCAGCAATAATAATAATAAAAGAGCGAGAACCGGTCCTGTAAAACACACAGATGAGATGTTCCAACGTAATAATAGAAGAATGTCACCAAGTATAGGGTAAACTTACAGCGTACGAGTTATTCCAATGAATAATAAGCAATGGAATAACAACAGATTCTCTTCATGAATAAGAAAGAATAACACCCACTTACGAGTACAACAAATAATATTCCCTACCTTAGAAGAAATGAATATTGGAAAAGTGAAGTAGCAAAATACTTTTCTTTCTTTCTCTCTATAGTTTCTCTCTCTGTAGTTTTAGTGAATTAAGTAAGAAATAATGAAGGAATGAGCTTTCTATTTATAGAAAAAGCGAGAGGGTGGCTCTTGGTGTTATTGAAGGTCAAAATGACTCTTGGTAATATTGAAGAGACAACTACTTATTCTTGAAGGGTAATTAACCCTTGGAACACTTAGAAGAAGGCGATTAACTCTTGGTAATATTGAAGGACAACTACTATTTGCGAAGGGGTAATTACTATTGATGAAGGTAATTACTATTGACGAAGGTAATTACTATTGAAGAAGGTAATTAATATTGACGAAGGTAAATACTATTGACGAAGGTAAATACTATTGATTGTAAGGTAATTACTATTCACAAAGGTAATTACTATTCACAAAGGTAATTACTATTGATGAAGGTAAATACTATTGACGAAGGTAATTACTATTCACAAAGGTAATTACTATTCACAAAGGTAATTACTATTGACGAAGGACTCTTAGATGATGACATATGGGCCCCCATAAAATAATCAAACTTACCACAAACGTCTCATAACGAGACTCTTTATATACATCGAGGATTGAATAAATATTACCACAAATCATTTTATTTTTAATCAACACATTTTTAATCTTTCAACAATTATTAATCATTTATAACTTGTAGTCTCAATTAATAATATAACATATTATCTGAGATGATATTGTGACAATAATTGAATCAATAATATAAGAGATATGATCGTGAATTCTTTGTAGAATAATTGAGTATATTTAAGTGACTTCTCAAAGCATCGATAATCAATCTCGTGTGCTACTTATCAACCACGCCAGTATTCTTGTACTTTTACCACCGGGTGAGTTCAACGGTTTTAACGGTAACACCTCCGTAGTTATTTTTATAGAAAGATAATTTTGTCGTTTTCTAACTACGACAATACTTCCGTTAATGGGGTCCACTTAATGATTGAGTCGTCGTCTAATATTCCCAAACAAAAAGAATATTCCCCACCAAACGAATATTTTATAACAACTTGCTTACTTTGCAAAATTTATAAATATTACCCACAACTATAACATTATATCAAATTTATTCCATATATTCAAAATAATATTTATAGAAAATTCATCTTTATTTATAAAAAGTTGGGGTCTTACAACCTCCCTTCTTATGAAATTTAAGCCCTCGAAATCGAGGTACATACGATATGATAAAGAGGTGAGGATACCTTGAATACCTTTATCGTTAAAAATATTAAATTCATCTTCGCAATCCGGCGAAGATATTCATTAACAATTCATCTTTGCACTACTGAGCCAAAGATATATAAGCGTAAAACCAATAATCTTTGAGGCAGCGACTTAATAGTATCACGACCACGAATTATCCATTACACTTCTTGGCGAAGGATATTCGTGTTTTTCAATCTGATCGTGATTATCTTAGAATAATCCTTGGTCATAATCATACCAAGTCTATCAATGCACTACTACCAAAGATGACTTTTACCACATCCATGAATTAATATTTCATTCTTTGAGACTCATTTCGATAATTAATCCATATCATCGAATCATCCACCGCACTACGGGCCAGGTTATTCATTAGTATCACGACCACGAATTATCCATGCACTACTACGAAAGATAATCATGTATTCATTAGTATCACGACCATAAATTATCCATGCACTACGAGCGAAAGATAATCGTGTATTCATTAGTATCACGACCACAAATTATCCATACACTTCTGACCAAAGATAATCGTGTATTCATTAGTATCACGACCACAAATTATCTATGCACTACTGACCAAAGATAATCGTGTTTTCAATTACGATTATGATTATACGAGAACAATCCACGAGTGTCATAATCATACCAAGTCCATCTATTCACGTAAGCCATGGATGACTTTCAAAATAATATAAGCATGAGGATAATGATATAAAGAATCAATCAAATGAGATAAAGGATAAATATTAAACATTTATAATATAATTTATCCGAGATTCAAGAATATCCCCATGTTATCAATCACTTAATAATCTCATAATCTAATATCATTAATATTATAACAATATTTTAATCACTTCGTAAATTTATAAACAATTTATCTCAATTGTTTACGCTTTACCATATAATGCATTTAATCATTCAAAATGCCATACTCATAAGATATCATCACCAATTATCAAATCCTCATCAAAAAAATATGCATATACTACATATAGGATTCTCTAGCCATAAAATCCTATTTTCAACTTTGTTACTTCACATAACATATTTAACTCATATGTTAAGTAATCAAACTATTTTTATGAAAAATATCAAATCAGTTCAAAATATTTCTTTTCTGGGATTTAGCATAATATAGTCCCATAATGAAAATATATTTTTCTCAAAATTTTTAAAATTTATTTACTATTTTTCAAAAATCAATTTCTAATTAATTCCTTAAGAAATTTGCTACCTCAAGTTTAACTCCAGAAATTCCCGAATCTTGGCAGGACCTTACACATGTTAATGTGAGCCTCTAGTTTAAATTTCATGGTCATCGGAGTTGTAGAACTCCGATTATAGCATTTTTCGACAGAAAATCCTAAATATTGAAATGGTCATAACTTGCTCATTTTAAGTCGGAATGAGCTCATTTTTGGACACGATGTTCTTTATACCATATAATGTTATGTCCCAAAAGGCCTGAATTTTTCTCACTAATTAAGTGGCCGAAACAGCCCTTACAAAAACATGGTAGCAGCTTTTTGGACATTTTGAAGTTTTGACTCCTTTGCTAAAATCAGTCCACACGAAAATCTACAACACCTTTTTCATTGATTCCACTTGGATTAGTTAGGTAACTCATAGATCTAACTCTAGGACTTGACCACACTCAAAAATTCAAAATATAATAGGAGATATGGTCAATTGAATTTCATGTTACGTTTTTACCAAAATCTGATTTTTCAACCCTTTGTGATTTCTAAGAAACTTTCATGTTTTCACATAATAACCACATAACTCATCATAACACTTACTAATACTTCATATACCCATGATTTTCATTAGTCCAATGCTTTTATTATGACTTTCATCATAAACCACGTAAACTGTTCATTTTAGTTGAAGAAATATTTGAGGGTTTAAGAAATGGGTTTTGTACTGGGGTCAATACGAAATTCGATTTCACGCTCTAAGTAGGCTAAGAAGTATTCAAGAATACGCCAGAAAATTTATTAATAATAGAAATATCATTCAAAATCGTGACTCTCATCCAAGACTTGGATAGTACGTTACATTGATACCAACTGTGACTTCTATCCTTTAACTAGATAGCACCTCACAATGATACCTATCAACTTGTCATCGTCATTCACGACGTATAGCCTCTGAAAAAGTCGGCTGTTGCATTCCACACAAGAGAAGTCAACAACGAAAGGATCGGGGCTCTTTACTTATGGCTTGATATAACGTTGATTAACTTTAGGGTTTGGTTACTTTGAATTAGTATAACGGGTTGGCTAGGAATATGAAAGCTAACAACCTTACAAAAAGAATAATAAGTAGTTAATCAATCGTTTTCAAAAAATTACCTCAAAGGCAAGTATTTTTAAAGAGATAAGATCGTGAAAGTGTTTATTTGAAACAACAAGATTAATAAATAGTTGGAGTAACGAAGGTTTCTCCCAACGAAGTTTGATAGATAAATCAAAGTCTAATTTTTCCGGAGTCAAATTTAAGCGTTGAGCATGCAAGCAAGAGAGATAAAATAATAATGGGTAGAACCCAGATCTTATAAGGTATAGACTTCATGAATTTATAATTAACTAACCCGTGCTAACCGTTCGGTTTACTCACTTTTTGAGAAGTCATGAAAAATGCACTTCCAAAAACCAACGACTTTGTTTTGTCCATATCCACCTTTGGTGCCACCGTCCCAGCTAGACTTAACTTTGGTGCACAACAAAATTGGGCTAAATGACTTTCTCTTCTTGCAATTTCCACTTCTATTATCTTTGTCATGATTACCACCGAAGTGGTTACCATTCTTGGCATGATAATTTCCCCACGATGGTTATCATTATTACGATGGCCGTTGCCACCATAGATGATTATTATCGTGTTGTTGGTCGTTACCTTTTGTTTGAAATTTGAATCAAGACTCTCATGTGCTTCATTGCTTATCTCGGCATTTTCGGATGCCATTCTCAAACAACTTGTCACAAAACAAGGGTTAATTAACATATCACATATTATCCCTATACTCGTGAGACCAATTAAATACCAAATAAATTTAGGTAGGTCATACTTAGCGAAGGAATTCCCGTCTCTCCCTCCTAGTTCTTATCTCACATCTCGGCCTGGGATCATATCCTAAGCTCGATACCAAGCCGTGGCGCCCCCAAAATTAGGTATACATCACCCATCTTGGGTAGTCGGATACATGGTACATAATTTAAATACAACTTACTAATATAAGCGTAGTGTACAATACTGACGTAAAGCTGTGAGTTTTAATACAAATATTGTCTACTAGATATTATACAAAACTCGAAAGGAGTCATCATTACAATTATTATCACACTATTTCACGAGAATAGTGAGGACTACTATTGCTATCCTGCGGACCATTACTCCGTTCCCCTACTCGTCCCGGCTATATTCTCATTTCACGAAGAAACGGTGAAAGAAAGGGTGAGCTTAACTAGCCCAAAGAAGAAATATTATAACTAAGATAATGCGAGAATAAATTATCAATAGTCTTCAACAATGTTAAACCGATAAAATACAATAGACAACTAGTTTAACTGCGGCGGAATAAGCGATCCATTAAAAAGAGTCAAGTAGAAAATAAAATCTACTATCTTTTAGGTTTTAAAAAGGTTTTCATCAATTTTTATCACTAAGACTCGGTTTAATGAATAAACCACAATATCAAATCATCCACATTACCACGGTCGAGGATTTTCATCAAATTATCAATGGTCAAATGACTACACCAAATCACCCCAGTCATAATCATACCAAAACTATCCATCAACGCATTACAGAATTAACGAGGTCTTTTATCACATCATTTATATCAAGCCACATGATTATCTGGAAATGATCCTGGTCATAATCATACTAAGTTCATCTATGCACGTAAGCGAAATAACAACATAATATAACATGAGGATGATGACAATGACATAATAATTCAATAAAACAAGTTCACGAATTAATTTATTCAGAACCAATAACATCTAAACTGTCGACGTGATCTTTGCTTTGTAGAGTAAAAATTCAAGAATGCTTAGAAGAATATTTCCATGAAAAGATCTTTGGATGAAGCGCGAAATATCAAGGATATTCTACTAATTTCATGGAGTATAGAAGTCAAAACTTTAACCCACCGAGTATAATAAAGAATGGAATAACAAAAGAAATCACCATACATGCGATGCTTGCCATAGGCGGGTTATTCAACGAATAATAATAATAACGGAACGGTCGGTGAAAATTCACAAGCGGGATGTTCCAACGTAATAATAAAGACGGAACCCGGATCCGGTGTAAAACACACGAATAGGATATTCAGCGAGAATGATAAAGATTTTAACCAGGTCCTGTAAAACACCTGAACGAGGATGTTCCAACGAAATAATAAAAGACGTAACCGTGTCCGGTGAAAACACACGATGACGGGATGTTCCAATAGAATAATAGAAGAATGTCACCAAGTATAGGGTAAACCACGTTATCTGAGGTTATTCCAATGAGAATAATAAGCGATGGAATAACAACAGTTCTCTTCATGAATAAGAAAGAATAACACCCCTTACAGTTACAACAAATAATATTCCTACCTTAGAAGAAATTGAATATTGGAAAAGTGAAGTAGCGAGAATACTTGATGAATTAAATAAGAAATAATGAAGGAATGAGCTTTCTATTTATAGAAAAAGCGAGGTGTGGCTCTTGGTCTTAATGAAGGGTCAAAATGACTCTTGGTAATATTGAAGAGACAACTACTATTTCGAAGGGGTAATTAACCTTTGGAACAGAAGAGGCGTTAACTCTTGGTAATATTGAAGGACAACTACTATTTGCGAAGGGGTAATTACTATTGTGAAGGTAATTACTATTGACGAAGGTAATTACTATTGAAGAAGGTAATTACTATTGACGAAGGTAAATACTATTGATGAAGGTAATTACTATTCACAAAGGTAATTACTATTTACAAAGGTAATTACTATTGATGAAGGTAAATACTATTGATGAAGGTAATTACTATTCACAAAGGTAATTACTATTTACAAAAGGTAATTACTATTGTGAAGAGACTCTTAGATGATGACATATGGGCCCCCATAAAATAATCAAACTTACCACAAACGTCTCATATGATGACTCTTTATATACATCGAGGATTGAATAAATATTACCACAAATCATTTTATTTTTAATCAACACATTTTTAATCTTTCAACAATTATTAATCATTTATAACTTGTCGTCTCGATTAATAATATAACATATTATACGAGATGATCTTTGTAACAATAATTGAATCGATAATATAAGAGATATGATCGTGAATTCTTTGTAGCGATAATTGAGTATAGCTAAGTGACTTCTCACGTAAGCATCGATAATCAATACTGAGTGTTAACTATTATGCAACCACACGTATTACTATACTTTTACCACCGGGTAGTTCAGCGGTTTTAACGGTAACACCTCCGTAGTTATTTTTATAGAAAGATAATTTTGTGGTTTTTACTAACTACGACAATACTTCCGTTAATAGGGGTCCACTGATGATTGAGCCGTCGTCTGAATATTCCCAAACAAAAAGAATATTCTCCGACCAAAACGAATATTTATAACAACTTGCTTACTTTGCAAAATTTATAAATATTACCCACAACTATAACATTATATCAAATTTATTCCATAATATTCAAAAATAATATTTATAGAAAATTCATCTTTATTTATAAAAGTGGGGTCTTACATAAATACTATTGTGAAGGTAATTACTATTCACAAAGGTAATTACTATTCACAAAGGTAATTACTATCGATGAAGGTAAATACTATTGACGAAGGTAATTACTATTCACAAAGGTAATTACTATTCACAAAGGTAATTACTATTGATTGAAGGGACTCTTAGATGATGACATATGGGCCCCCATAAAATAATCAAACTTACCACAAAACGTCTCATAACGTACTCTTTATATACATCAAGGATTGAATAAATATTACCACAAATCATTTTATTTTTAATCAACACATTTTTAATCTTTCAACAATTATTAATCATTTATAACTTATCGTCTCAATTAATAATATAACATATTATACTGAGATGATATTGTGACAATAATTGAATCAATAATATAAGAGATATGATGCAAAGAATTCTTTGTGCTTGATAATTGAGTATAGCTAAGTGACTTCTCACGTAAGCATCGATAATCAATACTGTAGTGTTACTCTTATCAACCACCAGCGTATTCTTCGTACTTTTACCACCGGTAGTTCAACGGTTTTAACGGTAACACCTCCGTAGTTATTTTTATAGAAAGATAATTTTGTGGTTTTCTAACTACGACAATACTTAGTTAATGGGGTCCACTGAATGATTGAGTCGTCGTACGAATATTCCCGAACAAAAAGAATATTCCCAACCAAACGAATATTTATAACAACTTGCTTACTTTGCAAAATTTATAAATATTACCCACAACTATAACATTATATCAAATTTATTCCATAATATTCAAAAATAATATTTATAGAAAATTCATCTTTATTTATAAAAGCTGGGGTCTTACACTATATATCCAACCCAGTTTAGGCAACCCATGTATACTTTCACATGTACATTTAACACTTGATATATGTCCTGATACAAGCTTGTAACTATCTGGTTACTACCAAAAAATAAAATGGTTACTCTTCTATGCATGTTTGGTTACCAATTGCACATTTCAAATAATGTATTAGACACAACTTAGAAGTAACAAATACGAACCAACAATCAATGTCAAATAATTGATAATATAATCAAATATGTAATCCCATTTACATAAGCTCCAATAAACATTACATACTCACTAACCATAACAAATGGTTATGGATATCCAACAAAAACCAAAGTACGAAACACAATTCAGAAGGACAAGACAACGACAACCGAACTAATCAAAATCTGGTACAAATCTTCCTGAAACTTGAGTTTTTGGTCAAGTATTACTTTCTTCTTCATGGCTGCTCTCAGTCTCTAGAAAAAACTTCTACATTATGAACCTGTGGGAGGAAGAGAAATACCTTGGGATTAGTGAATAGAGAGCCCATGTAGGATGTGTTTGTGGAAATGGAAGTAGAACTAGAAGAGCATAAACCTTGTAGAAGATATTTGAAGGAATTTACAAAAATAATACATCAATATATACTAAGCAAATACATGATTTATTATGACTTGGATTTTTTATTATTTACAAAAATAATACATCCACAAACTAATAATGCCTTAAACTTCTCCAACTGACCTGGGTTCAATTTCTTGGTAATAATGTTGGGGACTTCCATGTCACACCAGTATATAATTTTTCCAGTGAATTTTCTGTTGCATTTCTCATAATAAAGATCTCATAACTGTAAATAAACAAAATCAGATTTATACAATCATTAGTAACTAATATAAACAATATTTATACCATAAACAATTACGTAGTAACCAATAAATAATATCATACTAACCAAAAACAATTACACATTAGCCAAAATAGACTATAAAAAGTAGCTAACATCCCATATTGACTGCATAATAATAGTTATCATATCATAATATACCAAGAACCATAACATAATAAAGCGATAACCAAACATTTATATTATATAATCTAATGGTAACCAAAATATAAACAACATGTAGCATGTGACCGGTTTTATGTAGTAACCAAATGCTTATATATAATATTAACCAAAACATAATTTAAAGGTCACCAAAATAAAAACATATAGACCAAAAATATACTAAAAACTAACAGAACAATTATATGATAGTAACCAAACCATGTTTTAATGGTAACCAACACAAAAAAAAATATTTAGACCAAACCCAGTTTAGTCGACCAATGTATACTAAGCAAATACAAGGTAACCAAAATAATATAAAAAAGTAACCAAAATCCCAAATTGAGGGAACAAGAATGGTATCCAAATCATAAGCTAACAGTAACAAAAAACATACTAAAGAAGTAACCAAACAGTTGTATGTTAGTAACCAAAACTTATTTTAATGGTAACCAAAACATAAACAAACTTCCCCTTCCTCTCCATAGCAACTTCTTCAAGTCTTTAACAGAATCACCCTCTGTGATTCTTTTCCTCTTTCCATTCTTCTTCCTTTTATCAACCATTCTATACAAAACATAAAAACAACACAAACCCAAACAATCAATACTCCATCCTGTTAGTAAACTACTTTAATAGATAATACATTAAACTATTTAGAAAATACTCACTTGAAACAATAATAAACACCATAATCGATCAATGCAGAAGAAGAAACCAACTGGACCACTGTGCAACAGTGATAACGAGTAACAACGACAATGACGAACAACTAAACGAAGATGGCGAACAACTAAACAAAGATGATAACGAGTAACGATCACGAAAATGTAGAATAAATCACCTAAAGGAAGCGATCGATAGAGATGAAGAAACGCATGAGCGAGAAGAGAAACAAAGGGCTTATGCGAGAACAAGGGTTTGTAACTGAAGAGTCCCAATCAAATGATAAATAGTGGCGTTTCAAAAAAACCAACCCGATTTTAAGATGGACACTAATTTGCCATGTTAGCCCATTAATATTAATCCCTTAAATTAAGGACTCATAATTGTATTAGTATTGTAAATAAATATGATGAAATGTCATATTTTTGTAATTATTTTATGGATGTATAATTATTGTAATTATTTTTAAAAATGTACTATAATATGTAATTAATCCAAAAATCTATCCTGCACAATGACCCAATAGCACTCTAAAATAGAGATGAAAATAAGGAAACTATTGTGAAGCTCTAAAGTCTATTTAAGACAAAATTTAATTTAAAAGCGATATAATTTTTCTTATTGTCAAATTTATAAATATTATAAATTATTAAAAGTATTCCACTAATTACTTAAATTCATAATTTATAAAATTTAAGTCAAAATGTGTCGAATTGAATTTAGAAAGTCTATATTCTAATTTCCTTGTGAAGCTTTTTGAAGTTTTGCCGCCGATCTCCCTCTCCTCTACTCCCTCCCTCCCTCCCTCCCTTTATTTCTTCTACTTCTTCGGGGTTTCTGCACTTAAAATTCAACCTCTCCAAGTGTTCAATGGCATCAACTTCTACTATCCAAATCATTGACGACGACTATGTAAGTTCATTTCATTTCATCTAATCTCACTCCTCTTTTCTCTCTCTAAACAATTAACCCTTTTTTGAGCTAATTTCTCTAGGAATTTGACTGGGAAGCAGCTGTTCAAGCAATTGATGTCGCTTGCGAGAGCACTAAGAACCCTTGTTCGAAGAACGAGAAGAGACCCATTAATTCTCGGCAATCTACACTTCATAATTTTATTGGATTTGGGGGAGTCCTAAAACCCCAAGAGGTGAACAATAAGAATACTAGGTGTTTAAATCATAATACCGTTGAGGTTGATGAAAAGGGAAGCTGCATCGAGATTGATGCTGAGGCTGCTAAGACATGGATTTACCCAGGTCTCATCTGCTTAATTTATGGTGTTTAATACTGTTATTTTGTTGTGAGCAAGTGGGTTAGTTTGGGGTTTTTAATAATATACTGAATGGGGTATTATTTTAATTGGAATTTAACATTTTATTTTGAAAGAATTCACATTTGGGGCAATATGATAGGAATGCCCCTTTTTGTTTTGAAAGAATTCACATTTGGGGCAATGTTATAGAATGCCCCTTGAAAACTACTATTTCTTTTGTGCTATTGAATTCTTATCAAACTTGTATTCATTCTATTTTATTCACTTTTTAGTTCCCCCCATTCTTTTCTGGGTTTATATTGAATTTGCTGATAATGGGTCTTTCTATAAATATGTATATGATTTTTGAATCTTTAACTGGGTCTTTTTTGACCAGTGTATATATTTCTAGTATTCTTCCACAGCATCTCCAGTAGTGACGGCGTGCACAAATCCTAGACTATATTTAATCTAAGAACACAGATCTCGCTCCAGTAGTTGGACTAAATATAGTCCATCAAATTTTCTGGCGAGGCACAAAGAGTGTATCAAGGAACAAAAGTTGGTGGACTATAATTGTGACTATAAATTTTAATATATTTAAATGGGAGAGATGACTGAAAAAGAAGAAGGAAAATTAGTTTTTTTGAATTCATTGATTATTTTAATCTTTTTATATTATAGTCCACAGATAGTCCATATGCTGATGCTGGAAGGAATTTAGGACTGAGCAAAAAACGGGTATAACCGAATTATCGAACCGAACCGAAATAATTTAACCGAAATTTTACGATAATTTTTTTTAATTCGGTTATATCCGAAATTATTTACGGTTTTAAGTTTATACAGAGTTTCACTTTTGGGTTATTCGGTTTAACCGAATAACCGAATAAACCTTTGCAAAGTTGAAACAATATTATAACCGAACAAAGCCTTATGCACTACTTGTCTACTTTACTAAATAAAGCTGCTCTACTGACTACTTATGGTCTACTCTACATCATAAAGCTTCTTTTAGTAAAGTAGCCGGCTAGCTTCAGAGCTTCACTGCCCCAAACTTCTCAGATCTCCATTCTCCAATTCTCTAAATCATTGAACACAGTCATCTTCAAAATCAAACCCGATACCGATCAGGAAAAAGTCTCCGCCATGTTCGACGGACTCAACGGCCTGATTTCACTCTACCAGGAGGTCCACCTCACCACCGATCCGCTCCTCCGCACCCATTTCTCCTCCTCACCTTCAAATACATGCTCCACGCGGCCGCTCTGACTCCAAAGAAGACCTCAAAGCTTATAAGGTACACCCGGACGACGTTAGCTTCATGCGGTACACCCATTTCTCCGTCCTTTGTTTTGCCGGAACGGGAATATCCATAATTCGATCTTTTTCCAACATTAACTGCAATAAGATAGAAAATTTGTTTCAATCTCACCGCATGCATGACTCTTCAATTTTGGTATGGATAACATTGATTTAGGCATTTTGTGGAATCATAATTTTGGGTGTTATTTTTGATAGCAGTGTTCGGTTATTACCCGAACTATCGAATTTACAATTCGGTAATTCGGTATTCGGTTATTACCAAAATTCGGTTATTAGTTCGGATATTGAAAATAGGAATATTTCGGTATTCGGTTATAACCGAATAGCCTATTCGGTTCGGTTATAACCGAATGATCACCTCTAGGAAGGATTGAAGACTAAAGGACATCTGCTGATGTCACATGGACTAAATATAATCCACGGGATAGTCCATCTCCTAGAGATGCTATTTATCGGAAATTTGAATATTTTTTCTTTATGCAAGTATCTGCATGTATACCCCAAGTGTTTTCTATACCTGTAGATACACATTATGTCATTTCCTAACGGTTGTGCACTGGTGAGGCAATAGATTTCCTGCAAACAAATTTCTATCACCGGGTTCTTTGACAGGCTTATATATCTTTTACTTTCTTGGCAGAGAATGTTCCGCGTCGTGACTATCAGTTTGCTATTACCCAGACATCTTTATTCTCAAATACGTTGGTGGCATTGCCAACCGGACTTGGCAAAACTCTTATTGCTGCTGTTGTAATGTATAATTACTTCAGATGGTTTCCAGAAGGTAATTCAATATTTTAACTCGAGTCTTGCTACATCACTGACATTCTGTGTTGAATTTTCAGCCTAGTAGACACAATGCCATGCCCCATAAATATTTGCATCTCCAGAGGCATTTATTGTGTCTAAATGGCTGGAAAGTCTACTAAAAAGTCTGAGAATGTGTCATTTTCTTGACTTATTATCTATTTCCTCTTCAGAAATTTAGCTCTTGAAAATTAAGTAGTTGCTCCTTCACATATAACATGTTACTTTCAGTTGCTTCATAGTGTATCGTGTATTGCATATGTGATGTGGTCAACAATGTGTTGTCTTTCTCAGGGGTATCCATAACAGTGCTTTTAGTCATTCGTCATAATGTGATATGATTAAATTCTTAATGCTTTTGTGTATCTCTATTGTTAAATAATGCATTTGTTATTACATATGAATTTAAAAATCATAGCAGATGTTCATGTTGTAGTTTCTTAATATGGTGTCAAACAACTTTTTCAATCTGCATGTGCATGATTACATTTTGGTTGTTGCTGAATTCTCTTTTATCCTAGGAAAGAGAAATTGTTATTACTGATAAGGTTTCTACCTAAATCTTGTGCTGTTGTCTTTAATATTTTGTTGATTTATGTGTTTGACCATACTTGTTGTAACAATAATATTATTTAGTGACACTAATTTGGAAAATTAATGTCTATGTTTGGTGTCTCCCATGGTAGGAAAAATTGTATTTGCAGCTCCTTCAAGACCTCTTGTTATGCAACAAATAGAAGCTTGCCATAATATTGTGGGAATACCACAAGTAAGCCACAAGCTTCAGCATTCACGAGTTTTTGCTCAACTTTTCTTGTCACATACATCTATATATTTTGAGAAGATTCACTATCAAACTGATTGCAGGAATGGACAATCGATTTGACAGGTCAAACAAGTCCCAATAAAAGAGCGTCCTTTTGGAAAGCTAAAAGAGTTTTCTTTGTTACCCCACAAGTGCTGGAGAAGGATATTCAATCTGGTGAATCTCTTGACTTGATTTCCCGTATAATTCTTTGTTTTTAGATGTGCGAGTTGTGAAGATATTATTGTCTAACCTGAATTTGAAATGTCACAGAGGCATGTTTGATGCACATTTTTGACTTTATTTCTCCAGTAAGATTGCTGATTGCTAAAGCTTATGAGAAATGTAGGGTATTTAATTAAAACTCATAGATTTGTGAAGGTTCTATAAAAGCTTGTTTAAGGGTATTTATGTTTTAGGGTAATTTATATTATTGTACATGATGACTTTAATATGAATTGGAGATGTAATTTGATGAGATTTAATGTTCTCCAATTCCTTAAACCTTTCTGCCTTGCTTGGTATAGGAGCAATGATGCTGAGATTTTGATAGAAGAATATATATGTATATATATATGCATCTAGGTATATATATTTAGGTATATATATTATGTATATAGTTATATATATATATATATATATATATATATATATATATGTATATGTGTGTGTGTGTGTGTGTGTGTGTGTGTGTGTGTGAGAGAGAGAGAGAGAGAAATAGAATCAAAAGATAGAATTTTTTTTGATAGAGGAAGAATTAATTCAGTCCTCTATTATCAGAACACTTGGTTGTTTCTTCATATTGTCGATCTGACACCTCAATTAGCCTGTCACCCTACTGTCTTCATCAGGCTATGCCATTTTTGTTCATGCCATCATTGCGCCTTTGTCATCGAGATCCCTTGCATATCTCCTCAGTTTTCAAGAGTTCCCATTGTTGCCTTACATTATGCAACTTCGCGCTGCTGCTGTTTTACATTTTCAAGACCCTAGCTTCGGAAGGCAAACCACCTCTGGAATTCATTTTGAGAAAACAACCTAGATATTTTTGTTAACCCAGATCAAAGATTAGACCAGACCTGAGTCTGGGTTAGTTTAGGCAATAAAAGAAAAACAGAGAAAGGGAAGCTTCATTCTATTCTGCAAAGAATTATGATTTTATTTTCCTTTCATTTCCCTAGTTTAATGGTATAATCCTTTAATTTCTAACCACAAAAGTTTTTGTGGTGTTGCTAGCTTTTCTGCTTATATTTTTACTTGGGGATGGGGCCTGTTTGATGGACAATTACTCTGTTGAGTATCGGATATCTTGTGTTAAGGTCTAGTGAAATACAAAACCTACATTTCCTGTATGTTGCTTCCACAAATTACTACTTACAAGCTAACTGATGTTAACTATGTGGAGTGGGCTAAAAATGGTTAAAGTTGTTTTGACTGATTAGGCCAAGCGATAGCTGATAATAAGTTAACTGTATTGATAGGGATTGATCTATGAGACGCCGTCGTGCGTGGATGATTCACTATGTTAACGCCAAGATCCGTCCACGCAATCACCAAAGTGCGCTCCAATCAAACACAAAAAGCTTGATTCAATCCCCTTTCATCAACCCTACCAATCTCTGCGGATAAAACACCAAACACTACTTGAGCACCATAACAACCGACTCCACCATTGGGCGGTGGAGAGACTTAGAGCATCTAGGTGAGCCACCTCTTAGGCATGGGGAGATGAGAATATATTATTTTCCCGTAGGACATCTGATAGATTAATGAAATAGTTAACAATGGAGGCTTAAAGTTGCTCATTGCAAATGATGGAAAAATTATAATTCAAGAATGGGTTACGTATTGCCTTCAATCACATCTTCTTGACGGCATCACTACCCTAAAGACCTTTTCCTATTTATAATGATTTATAAAGGGTATCTCACCACCTCCATAGTTAGCTCAAATTGGTCAAAATTTCTCGCAGAGTAACTTCCCCACTATAAGCGCCTTAGGTAGTATACCTTAATGGCCACAACAAACATAATTCTCTTAAGGAAAGAAAGTCGATTTAAAATCTTAAGTCGCTTACTTGTGCAATTTATAAAATTATACTTAACAAATATATTAGGAAAAATTTCATTCCTTAAAACCCAAAACATTCTACTATGGAATAACATTAAAAACAAGATCCTACTTGGGTTAAAAAAATCCACGTGGACTATGGCCCACCATACACCATTAGGGCCTAAATAATATAACCCAATATTATCCCAATCTTAAATAAAATGGAACATTTAATTATAAGATATATTTATAAACAAAGCCCGATATATTGGCATATAAGTTATTATTCTTATATTATTATTTATATTATTATATATATATTAATATATTATATTAATAATATTTATAATTTATAATTTAATAATAATCATATTTATAATAGTTTATATTTATTATTATAATTTATAATTAATAATTATATTTATAATTATAAAAATATTATATTTATAATTGTTATTTATAATTATTTATTATTATAATAATTATAATTATTAACAAGATTTATATATTTATAATAGTTTATATTTATTATTATAATTTGTAATTGTAATTATAATAATTATAATTGTTTATTATATTTATTATTATAAATCCTATTTATATCCTTATATATATATAATTATATATATATAAACCATCGACTTAAAGGATAAGTATATATATATATATAACAACTCGGTAGAAGAAAGGATAAGGATAAGGATAAGGGGAACAAAAAAGAAATTCCAATATCACCTCCCTTACTAAAGGAGAAAAGAAGAAGATGAAATACATGTTGATCGAGTCATGGCCATTCGCCATCGCCTATCCTTGCTCTCACAGTCATCTTTTCGGAATCTCGATTCGCTTACGCCTCGATCTTCTTCTAAGTTCTCTTTCTCTCTCAAGTTTGAGTTCGACTCACGGCTAGTTCTAACGATGCTTGTTTTCAACCCAATACATTTCGTCGATCCGGAGAGAAAGTTTTTGAGGAAAGTCTACGACCCAAACAACTTGACATGAGCACCATAACAACCTCGACTCCACCATCACCACCACTACCACCACCCAATCTTCCTCCTAAACCACAAAACCATCTAGGCCTGGGTGAGAGAGACTTAGCGACGCATCTATGGTGAGCCACCTAGCTAGGCCATTTCATGCATTAAGGGGTGATGAAAACTCTCATTCTAGGAGAGGTGCTTTACATGCTAGGGTTAGGCACATTATTTTCCCAATCGCAATGCCACATACCAATAGTAGTTAATTCAAAGAGGAGGGGGGATATTGTGAGGATGAAGTCGGTGAGTAGACTCAAGATAAATTAGTACCAATGGAGATGAATAAAGTTCAAGAATGGGTTTTCATTAGTCGACAGAGAACTTGTGAGGAGAACCACCATCTTTTAGATCTCGGCGCCTCTTCTAAGTTGATCATTGATGGTGGTAGTTGCTAAATGTGGTTACTTGAGTCCGCTTTTAGTACGAATGAAGCTAAAGATGTAACCACATCCCTAGTCTTTTAGCATTGCACAATTCAACAAGACATCCATTCATGTGTCAAAGAGATGTCTAGTGCCGATCCACCTTCATGGACTATAAGGAGAGTATTTAGTGTGATGTCCTTCCTATGGATGTTGCACATATTCTACGAGGGCGACCTTGGCTATATGACTTTGATGTGACTCATTATGGGAGAACGAACACATGTGTTTACACACAAGGTCCAAAAAATATCATTAGCATTTGTGAGACCTCGAGTGTTGTCCAAGAGTTAATCAAAAGAGACTAGCTTACCTACCAAGAACTAGATCACTCCATATTCTTAATAGAAAGGAGTTTGAGCGGAGTGTGTTGGAGGAGAATATAGTTGTCGATGCGTTGAGTGGGGGGGTGTCTATCCTTGTCAACTCTTTCAGAGTGAAGGTTGTGGGATTTGCATTATCCAGCCTTATGGAGACTTTAGTGACATTTATGCTTCCTTACAGGATCCTAGTTCCCCACCCTCTAGTGATTTTCGTATCCATGATGGGTATCTTTTTAAAGGCACTCGCTTGTGTATTATTACCACATCTATGCGTGAGTATTTGTTTTTGGAGTTACACGCGGGAGGTTTAGCTGGGCACTTTGGTTGAGATAAGACCATTGCCATTTGTTGAGGATAGGTTCTTTTGGCCTAGCATTAAGATGGATGTAACTTGTGTTGTCTCTGAGTGCCGCACATGTCAGATTGCTAAGGGCAGGAAGCAGAACACGGGTTTGTACACTCTACTTCTAGTTCCCAATGCACCTTGGGTTTGTACCCCGAGGGGTCATGATTTAGTTTTTGTTGTAGTGGACCGTTTCACTAAGATGACACATTTTATTCTTTGCAGCAAAATTGATAAAACCTCACATATTTCCATGATTTTCTTTTTAGTGAGGTAGTGAGATCAGTGGGTTACCATTGACTATAGTTTCGATAGAGATGCGAAGTTTATTAGTTATTTTTGGAAAACTTCTCGGAAGAAACTTAACACCACACTTAAGTTTTCTATTGCGTATCATCCCCAAACCAATGGTTAGACTAAGGT
Source organism: Panax quinquefolius (assembly GCA_020205615.1). Taxonomy (NCBI): domain Eukaryota; kingdom Viridiplantae; phylum Streptophyta; class Magnoliopsida; order Apiales; family Araliaceae; genus Panax; species Panax quinquefolius. The sequence continues at coordinate 18,755,729 of CM035153.1, forward strand.
TGTTAATAGAAATCTAGGTGATTTGATACGTGGTCTTGTGGGTGATCATGTGTCTAAATTGGATAAGGTTTTACCTATGGTTGAGTTTGCATATAATAGCTCAGTTAATCGTTCGACTGGAGTATGTCCTTTTTGGCCTTACATTGGTTATTAGCCTAGAAAACCTGTTGATTTAGCTCATTTTCCTATTGCATATAGGGCTAGTGAGTCTGCAGAGTCTTTTGCGCATCATATTCATGATTTGCATGCTGAGATAAGAAAGAAAATTAATTTGAGTAATGAAATTATAAGTTCACATGAGATATTCATCGCATTAGTTTGGGTAATTATTAAAATAAAAGCCTTTGGGCCTCTCCGCTTTGGCACTAATCCTCCTCAGCACCTCGCTTAAGCGCTTAGGCTCCCCACGCCGCCTAGCCTAAGCGCTTAGGTGAGGCGCGCCTCACCCAACTCAAGGCAAGAAAAAATCCTTGAAATTAGTTTAATTCAATATAATTCTAAATTTATGTTTAGTTTCTTAAGTTTTAATATCGAATTGAATTATTGAAATCTTAAATTTTATTATTTAATAGCAATCTTATTTATGAATAAAACTAATACGTTAAAAATATGTTTGAACTTTGAACAATATGGATGTGTTTGAACTTTAAGCAAAAACCTTTATTATTTTTATTATAGATTGTTTTGCTTTATATTATTGTTTTGTTTGGATAAATGTAAGATAAGATATTAAAATTGGCTTAAAAAAAAATCCCGCCTAGGCCTCCCGCCCGCCTCCCACCTGCCTGCCCTCCCGCCTAGCGCCTTTTAGAATATTGATCGCATGTATCAAGAGTTTAATAAGAATGATCGAATGATGTTGCGATACGTGCTGAGAGATTACCTCCTGACATAGGGAAGAAAGTGCATGCTAAGAGGATGGAGTTTATTTCGAGTTCGAAAGAAGGTTAGCGTTAATGCATACGAGTTGGATCTTCTGAGTGATATGGGTATTGGTCCTGTATTCAATATGAAAGACCTTACTCCTTATCACGGGCCTTCTGATTCCACCCCCTCTTCCACTTCTTCTCCTACTTCTCCTATTTCGCCTACACTTGCTAACCCTGATGAGCTTATACTTGTCCTTTACCTGTTCCACCTGCTTCTATTGTCCTTACACAACATACAACAGAGGTTATTGAGGATGTTTTTGATGGGCGGATTGTGTCGACCAGGTAGGGCGGTTATCGTCGGATTTTGGTGAAATGGCGCAACTGGCCTCCGGATGATTGTATATGGTTTAGTGCTGCGGAGTTCTGTCGGCTTGACCACCAAACCTTTTGAGAGATCGAGGCTTTCACTTCGTCGAGACTTCATTTTCATGACCGTGGAGAGTTGATAGGGATTGATCCATGAGACGTCGTGGTGGTGGATGATTCGCTATTTAGTTATTTATTTATTTAGTTCGTGGACTTGTTATTTATTGGTTTATTTCAGTATTGAATTATTTATTTAGAGGCTCAATTTTAATGAGCTTAGGATTATTAGATTTTCTTTTTATTATAAATATGTTAGTTGTGATAGATTATTGGACACACTTTGATATTGAATTCTAATTATTGGTTACGATCAATACTTTTCCCTAGTATTTTATTTTTCCTTATTGATTTACCACTTCCAATTAATTATTTGTTCATCAATTTCCGTCCTACATCATGCGTAGCCCAGCCATGGCTAGCCATAGTAGCATAATAGTAGATTTGTTATTTATTAGAAGTTGGATGTTACTCCATCCGTTCCAAAATTAGAGATACAATTTGACTTTTGAGGTCAAATGATGGCATATCAAACTTCAAATTGATGTAAATTTATTTAATTTTAGTGTATAAAATTATTATAATTGTATAGTATATGATAAAACTTATTAATCACAAAATTTATTTCATTCTAAACTTTTATGAATCATACCAATTTTGAAGTTTAATATTCCGTCGTTTGACCTCGAAAGTCAAATTGTATCTCTAATTTTAGAATGGAGGGAGTATTAGATAGTGTATGACCTCACATGGCCCAAATATCAAATCCATCTAAATCTTACAATTCTTCATAAAACCGAAAATTTCTTCCTTGGGGACACAATGTCTAGTGTTTGCGTGAGTCAGTAAAATAGGGTAATAAAACACTGTCAGTCCATTACCTAGCCTCTAAACCTTCTTTTGTGTTCATAATCCTTTATTCAAAACTTATTCACCCTCATAAGTGATAATTCTCTGTAATTGCTAGACGGACTTCTGAAATTTTATGAATTTGAATGCTAAAATCGTTCTTGAGGAAGTCCATTTCCACCATAAATAGGTACTCGATATCATATACTCATCAATTAGCTCAGTTGTTTCCTAATTATATTGTTCGATTCAGGGCTTCCTAATTTCATTTCTTCATTTACCATGGCTGGAACGTCAAACTCAAGCACCAAATAAATGCAACAAGATATTATGAGTTACCAAGAGTATACTATTGAGAGCTACATAAACATCGAGAAAATAGAATAATTCATGACAAATCCGCACATGTGACTGAGGTGATAAGGTAAAGGCCTTCTAATAGTAACACTGAATTTTCAAATCCATTTGGTGCAGAAATGGAGTTGGCAGGCCTAGTTTAGGATTTAGAGGATTCATTAAAGATCCCTATCATACTTAGAAAAGAGGAGACAAAAAGCAGATGTCTGTGACTGTGCTTGGAAGAGGAGTGGAGCATGAATATGATGGAAGAGGAATAGATGAAGATGATGATCTCAAGTTTTTGAAGTTATAGCTCCTCATTTACAAGGAAAATTCAGATTATGAAGCACCACTGTATGATGAACCTTGAATTAATGATGTAGAACATGAATATGATGATTGATGAGGCTTTGAAACCTCTATATATGATGAAAAATCTGAGTACTAGGGTTTAAGTATTGTGGAGACAGAGATATTCGGATTTTGGAGTTTAAAAGGGGCACCAAGGCAACTCTAGAGCAAAAGAAACATTGCAGCAGCTTGTAATGACAAGAATCATCCTGGTAACAAAAGCCAAAAAAGGAAAAAATTCTCGGTTCAACCAAGGGTTGGAGCATGACAAACACTCTTCTCAAGAGAAATCTTCACACTCGGTGTTGAGTACAATAAAACTCGGCCCAAATATGGTTTGAATGCAGCTTTTGATCCTCAGAGTGAAAAAATGGATGAAGTTGCAACTTATGACTGAAGTCTGCACTTATGTTTGATGAAGACTTTAAGGAACCTTCTATAAATGATGAGGTGCAATCATTAGAAGAATAGGGAATGGTTGCCATAATTAGTGATACAGAAAGAAATCAAAGGCTGTTAGGATGATACACATTGTTTGGGCCTCTCTCTAACAATGTAAGCTTTTAAATGAGTTGGTAACTTAACATGGTATTAGAACTTTGGGTGTATGAGGTCTTGGATTCAAATCTTCTCGCATGCGCGCTGCCCATTATATTGATATTGATGGTGCAAATGCACTTTAATTTGTTTCATGACGTATGCATGTGAGGGGAGTGTTAGCATGATATACATTGTCGAGGGCTCTCTCCAACAATTTAAGTTTCTAGATGAGTTTGTAAATTAAAAAACTTAAAGTAAAATACATTGACCACCCCTGTAGATAACCATTATAACACTCACCATCCCTCTAATTTTTTAAGTAACAATTAGTACCACTCTTGTATATAATATGTGATATTCACTATCCCTAGTATGGTTGACTAACTAATATTTAAAAATATTGTTAATATAATATTTAATATACCCTTCAAGTTATAATATTTAATATATCCATTAAATATAAATTTGTATGTTATAATTTTTACTTAACTTGATCTAATTAATTAAATTATGAATTTGTGCAATAAATAACATAAATGTCAAAAAAATAATAAATATTTAATTGATCAAGAAAATAAAGTCATACACTTTTTGCTAATTAAATTTCATAAAGATTAAATTTACAATAATATACATTTAAATATATTTTTGTAATTAAAAAGTAAAATTTTAATAAGCATAAAAGTACAAATTATCGCAAAAAAATATTATAATTACTTTTTCCAAATATTAAAATTTACGTAAAATAAACTTGTTATTACAGTTTCAAAAAAAAAAAAAACTTTATTATTAACAATCTTATTATTCAAAAAGTATTAAAAATTATAATAATTATTTTTCTCAAATATTAAACTAAACATAAGTCTCACTTGAGCATAATTATTTACAATAAAAATGACAAATTTTATTACTCAAAAAAGAAAAAATACATTAAAAAATTCTTTTAATAAGATAAAGGTAGTAATAAATATTATTATATTTTTTATTCAATATTGTATAAAAAACAAACCAATTGTATCTTTAAAAAATGTAATTAAAATCATAAACATCCCACATATACTTTTAACATATATTAATATGTTAAAATTCAAATACCAAAAACTAAACTATCAACATACTCGACATTATCACTTTAATTAGAAAACCTCATTAATAATTTAATTTAAAATTCTTAATATTTGTATCACTTATCCAAAAATATGTGTTAATTAAATTAAATAATTTGAATAAGATAGTCTTAATTACAAATAAAACTATAATTAAAATGTATTATATTAAAAAGGATAATTAAACATATATATATATATATATATATATATATTATTCAGGAATTAAGATTTGATAACATGGTAAATATATAATTTTATCTATTTAGTCAACCCTAAAAACTTGCAGGGGTACTAACTGTTACTTAAAAAACTAAAAGGGAGGTGAGTGTTATTATGGTTATCTAGAGGGGGTGTCACTGTACTTTACTCAAAAACTTAACATGGTATCAAAACCTACTATGTGTGTGTTGGATAACTTGGATTTCCTTAATAGGGGTCACATCCCAAACTTACCCCAAATTATGCACTTGATAGAGCCCAATAAGAGCCTGCAAGTGATGGAGAGTGTTGGTTCTAGGGGTCCACAAAAAGCCTGAACTTGGCCTGTAAAAACCCTAGTCTGCTTTGGGCCCGGGCTTGGCCTGAGGGCTATTTAGCTTAATATTTTTTTTTTTCAAAAGAACGGCCTCAACTGGTCTGAAACTTGAAAAAGCTCGGCCTAGGCTTGTACAAGCTAAAGCCTGAAAATAGGCTATTTTAAGCCTATTTTTTTTAAGGTATATATATATATATTTTTAAATTTTACTTGTCCTTGCTATGTAAAGGCTATGTTTGATTTTATTTTCTATTTTGGTTCACAAAATTTCAAAACTGTTATCAATTGTATTTATATATGTACAACTTTTTTGTATTACCCATTTATTTTTAATTCTATCAATCTATTTTATATATTTTAAAATTCTAAATAATTAAGAGTTAACTTATTTATACTTTACTTTATTTTGATTATATATATATTTGAAGTAAAATAGGAATATAAATTTAGGGAATTACTATTTCCATAAGGAAAGCATGATATTTCCACAAAATCTCACTCACATGAAGGTGGATCCTACTTACTATTCATGTGAGGAGAGTTTTGTAAAAACAACAATTTTTCTTGTGGATATATCAATTTCCTAAATTTATTAGAAACATTAAAAAGTGGAAAAAAAAGGAAACAGAGGCCTGAAAAGCCTGAAGCCCGGCTTGAAGCCTGCTGGGCTTTATCTGAAGGCCTTGATCAGTCCAGTTTTGGCCGCAAAAGACCGGCCTGGTTTGACCAGGCTTGAGGTCTGGCCTGCTAAAACCAGGCCTAGCCAGGACTGGTCATCGGACCTCCCGCCCCGCCCCGCACCGTACCGCCCCGCACCGTACCGTTGTGCATGCCTAGTTGGTGCACTAATCTTACTTTGATTGGGACTTGGGAGTGATTCTCTAAAGTTCTTCATATACCTGTTGGGCCACTTCACCTGATGGCTTAAGCTCAGTGGTTTGAATTTGGAAACTTAACAAAGGAGCTGGATGGTGGGGCAGCCTCAAAATTTATGTGCTGAAAGAAGGGGAAGGCATCCACATGAGCCTATGCTTGAGTGTAACCTATAGTGTGGGATGGAACTTGCAGGTCCTATAGCTGTCCCCTTGAGCCCCGACAGCAAGGTAATTAAGAAGATAACTAAAGTTGCTAATAATTTGAATCTTTGATATAGTCATGTACCAGTAAAGAAAGCTTGTTCCACTCATGGGGAGGAGAACAAATAACTAAAGTTGATTACAAGGAAATGATGAACACAACACTAACAAAATAGTGCTTCAGTTATAAATAACTCAAGTGCGAGCGGAGAATATATGGAAAGATCCTCATTCAGGAATAAAGCTATATGATCAACGACTTGCATACAGCATACACTCTCTTAATGTGCTTTCCACTACTTACGGGATGACTAAAGATATATGACCTTATGCCCCCATAGATTAGCTATATTGAACTCCATAGCTGTAAATTAGGCCAAAAATATTATTAACTGCTTGGTTGCTAATAATTTGAATCTTTGATATATGTCAATGTGCTGTCATGCTTCTTCAGATGTGCTACTTTATTATGTCATCTGCTCCATATCCTCCGTGTTTACAATTTATTCTAACTTTGGTGATGAAGAGGAAAATTATACAAGTGTAGACCAAATACTTCTGGATCCCAATATTTTATTTTTCCAAAGTAGTTAAACTGATTAATTTAATGATTCATATTTGCACTTAAATTAATAATATTATTACCAAAAAGAATTTCATCAGCTTCATGTCCTTATTATCTGCTTGATGACGGTGTCACCATTCAGTTACTTTCTTGAGTAAAATGTAATATGCCAAACCCATTTACTTGAGGATTTCTGTTTCTTCCTGGGTTTGGCTTATGAAATAATGTACTATAGGTTCATGTTTGGCAAAACACATAGTGTGTTTGGTGATCGATGAGGCACATCGGGCATCGGAAACTACTCATACTGTGTCGCAGTTCGTGAGGTTTGTCATTCATTTCTTTATTGTCATCCTTATCCGCATATAATAAATATTGATGTCCCTTTGAAATTGACAGTTTAATCTCTTTTCCCCAGTCTCTTTTGACATGTATATAGAAGATCAGTTAAGGGAGTTCAGATTGAATGTAACATAAATAAGATTCTAAGGGTGAATAAAGATTTCTGTAGATATATAGCTGCTTCAACCTTCCCCCTCTCCCGAACTGGTTCATTTATTTTGAGAAAGTTAGTTTGTCCCCCCATCCCTTTTAAAATATTCATCAACTATACTTAAATACATGTTAAATATTACAGAATCTGTTACACATTTCTACATCATTGTTTAATCTTATATCACCGTTCTTTTTATGCTTTTATTCCAGTGTGCTATTTAAGATGCGTTTTACTAAAATGAATATTTTACTGCTTCGAATTTGTAGTTGATGGCTGTTGATGTGCAACTCAGAATATTAGCTCTAACTGCAACACCAGGATGTAAGTCATTTATCAACTTATACAAAATTATATTTAGATCTCATACGTTGAATCCTTATATTAAATGCAACTATTCAGCTAAGCAGCTGACAATCCAGCAAATTATTGATAACTTACAAATATCTACACTTGAATACCGAAATGAAAGTGACCATGATGTGCTCCCATATGTACATGACAGAAAGATTGAGTTAATAGAGGTACATCCCGGTCCCTATTTGGTAAAGTATAACATTCCAGTGGTTTTTTTGCTGTGTATTTGATTATCAACACAATGATGCTAGGTTGCTATGGGCCATGATGCTGTTGAAATAAATGATCTCCTCTCAGAAGTAATTCGCCCTTTTGTCACTAGGCTTTGTACACTTGGAGTGCTTCAGAAGAGGGACTTCCAGACGGTAATCTCTCTCTTGTTGGGAATATGAGATACTTCATTTATTTACAATTCTAATATAGCTACTGTCGTCTTTTACAATGCTTTTATTAATATAATAACTGATTTAATTTTGTGACTGTATTAGCTTTTTTAACTCTTGAAACATGTTATCTATGACTCCTATATATAATATATATACGTCTCTCTCTCTATATGTGTGTAAATGAGTTACGTTTCACTGATCTGATTATTATCGTATATTAACCAATTGACTCTTCAAACTTAGATAGAAGCTACACTTAATTGTGCAATGAGATTGCACTATTACAGTAACACTTTAGATACCTAAGTGCAGCACTAGTAGGTGTCAGTGTCTTGTAAAAATCTTTGTCAACTCAATACACGTTCAAACATGAATTGATACTTCATTTGACAGAGACATTGCATTTACTCTTAATTTTATAAATTAAACAATCATTTAGGATGAGAAAAAGCAACTTTATCTGCGAATTACTAGATGGTATGCATCATGCAATGTTGACATAGGGTTAAATGCTTTCTAAGTCATCATTACTATAAATCGATTTACAAATGGGTTTCAACTTTTTTTCTTAAATCATCATAACTTTAGTTTACCTTTACTATTAATAAGTTTTGAGCTTTAACGAATTGCCACGAATAACATAAGTTCTGACGTAAAAATTTCGATGTCATCAAATCGGTCCATGGAAACTTTCATGATTTGGAAATGGAGAAAAGATTACAAATGTAATAATATAAATGTAAATAAAATGAAACTAATAAAAAAAAACAAAACAAAATAAACTATTATTTTTTATTAAAAACCAAACAACGCCTCTCTCCTTCTCTCTTTCTCCTCCAACAACGCAGTTTGGTTTTAAAAAATAAAACACAATTTTTCTTAATAAAATAATTATTTTAATAAAACAAAAGCGCAGTTTTTTTAATAAAATAAAAACACAGTTTTTTTTAATAAAAATAATTATGTTTGATAAATTTTTCTAAAAAACAGTTTTTTAAAATAAAAAATAATAAAGCGAATTAAAAAAACTCTGTTTTTTTATTTTAGTAAACATAATTATTTTTATTAAAAAACTGCATTTTTTATTTTTATTAAAAAAACTGCATTTTTTTTTTATTTTTATTAAAATAATTATTTTTATTAAAAAAGCTGCGTTTATTTTTAAAAACCAAACTCCGTTGTTGTGACTTTTATAGAAGAGAGAGAGAGCGTTGTTTTTTTATAATAAAATAATTATTTTTTTATTATAAAAAGCTGCTTTTTTTTTTTTATTAAAAAACTAGTTTTATGTACATTTATATTATTACATTTGTAAATTTTCCTCCATTTCCACATCATGAAAGTCACATGGACCAATCATGAATCGAAAATTTTTACACGCTGCGTGAGACATTACGTTGCAAATTCCGGCTCTTAATCAACATACTTAAAGTAATAGTAAATTTTTTGTTAGAAAAAAAGCAACTTTATCTCGTAAGAAAAAAAGTTCATGGATCCATTTGTAAGTCGTTGATAGAAATCATTTAACCCATTGACATGCTCTATGAAAACAACATATCTTTTTTTTTTTTTTTGCTAAGTAAATAATTCCTTTAAAGCGTCAAAAAGTGGGGAAGCCCAAGTAAAATTGCAATATACAAAGCATGGAGGAATTTAAATGCACACCCGCGGCAAGCCAAGCAAAGCCTCCCCTTATACAAGGAATCTACAAAAAATACCATTAGGTCCCTAGAGCAATTCTTCCAAAATGTCCACAAATTCACAATGGATCCCTAAATAACCATATGAAACCAAAAGAAAAGAGGGCTCAACAAGAGAATCGAATACGGGTAAGTGGCCTCACTCTATATTGATGGACGAATTTAGCTTGGAATATTTCTAAAATTTAATAGAAAACTAAGGAAAGCTAAAATTAGGATGGAGCTCGACCACTCCACTATCCTAGGATCCTCAACCGCAAAAGCGTATATTGATAGCAATCAAATTTTAGTACTCAAACCAATTCTTCAATAATCTCTAGTATAATAGTCTTGGGGATTACATCACAATTCAAAGAGATTCAAAACCCTAATATTACTTGGGAACGACTAAAATACCTTAACTAAATAATAATAATTTCTAATAAATATAAGTATCCAAATATCCACTAATAAATAAATAGTTACATCATTTTTTCTCAAATTAAACATAACAAAATTTTTATACGATAAATAAAAATTTCTTATTAACTTTTGACGTATCATCCTCATAATTTTTCCTTGGTTGGAGAAAACTCAACCTCCCAGAATCATCCACAAATATGTGGAAACCTTGGAGATCTTCAGACTTGACTTACAATAAAGATTTCTTATTAACTCTTGACTTGTTATCCTCATCACTCTACCTATCCAATATCGGATATTCCGTTCCACCAATTATCGTGGGAACCAAATCCTGTTACTTTCTCTATTCATTTGTCACTTTCACCTTATGCCAAGACTATAATATCCCACTAATTGACCTTTGCATCAGCAAAGAAATGCCACACAAGACTATAATAAGCAAATGATGAACCATCTCTTGATTCTCTTCCTTAGAGTTGCACATTATGCACCTGTTTGCTAGCTGATGCCCCCTCCTTTATGTTGATTATATATAGTGAGGATTGTCCCCAAAGTCAACGTCTTGGAGAAGAAGGCTACCTTATGAGACTTTCTCACCTGGAAATTGCTCCTCCACTGTAGCAGTCCAGTTCCACCACCATGCTATTTTCTAAAGTAAGATTTGACGGGGACACAAACAATATTATGCTCCTATCGGATTGAGTCCAACCACTCAAGTAAAACCTAGGAAGCGGGGGTGTGGGTATAGCGGGGTGCGGTATAGGCCTCACCCCCAAGTTTAATGTACGAAAAAATATAGAGAAACACGACTTACTTTTTAAGATTAATTAGCATACTAGATGAGCGATTGGAGGAGGATTAGAACGATATTACTGCACATGTATGCCTCCTCTCTCCTCTGTTTGTCATCTCTTTCTTCTCTGCTGTTTGAATCTCATCGCATTCGGTTGAATGAGGCGACTAAAAGCTTTTAGAGTTATTTATGTTTAGGCCCATTATTACGGGCTTGCAGTAAAATTTTATTCTTAAACTCTTACAACCAGAAAGTTAACATATGTGGCAACTTATCATAATAATGTTTGCACTTGAATCAAGCCTAAATAAATGTGGGCTTGCACTACCTTTTATTTTAATTAAAAAATTGCTAATTTAACAAGATTCATTTTTTTCCCATTAATATAAAATAAGTAATATAAAAATTTTGATTTCTCAATTAGTGCCTTAGTGGTTGTGAAGATAATGCTGTTGGGATCCAATCTGATGAGAAGGAGCTTAATTTCTCTACATAGATACTGGTGGTAAGGTGTCACATGATCATCACCTACTTCTTTCAAGCGCAGACTGGAATGAATAGCCCAATGCCCTTATATGAAGTGAAGCAACCGAACTTTCCTATGAAATACATCTTTTATTTAAACCTAACAATTTTTTAATAAAATGATGAGATATTTTTTTGTAGTTTTTCATGTATAATATGTGAGATTATATCTCGTATATAGCAATAACAAAAACTAGTTGTGCCATATCCCCGTCACACCCGAATCCCCAATTTTTGAAATTTGAGGATCCCCTCTATTTTCGTATCACACACCCGTATCCCTGCACCTAAATTCTTGATTCCTAGAGCAAAACAAATAAGTCAGCCATACCTCCAACTCCCATTCCAAAACTTTTGCCTAAGTACCGGCTGCCACAACCAATTTCCCTTAACTTGTGAGCAATAATCAACAAGTTGCCTTTTGGATTCATCGCAATACTAGAAAAAGTTGGAAACCATTTTTCCAGAGTTGCATCTCCGCACAAAGAATAAATTCAGAAGCGAATCTTCTTATCGTCGCTAACTATCTAGACATTGTGTCTAAACTACTCATTCGAGCCCGTTGTAATGGCTTTTTCAACCCCTCCCCCAAACGGTAAGCTCCCCATTTGAGGCAAAAACCTTCTATCATACAAACCAAAAAGATTAACAGCCAACCTCTTTAGAAGGCTTCCATCTTCTGGCAAGAACCTCCAAAGCTATTTTCTAAATAAAGCTGAATAAAAATACCTCCAGTACTCACTGTAAATAACATGCTTTCAATTAGCTAAATTATATATACCTCCCCCTCCATAGATAGTTATGCATGAGCTTATAAAGCCTCTTTCGAATTGCAAATCGTAACAGAAGGGGAAATAGAGACATGAAGTGCATAGTAAGTTACATAGCGTGCTCTTGATAAGCACCTTTCTTATCCTTTAGATAAGTAGTCCCTCTTTCAACCCTAAGCCTTTTCTCAAGTCTCTCAATGATAGGACCCTAAATAGCCTTTGACTTAATGGATCCCAATTGGTAGGCCTAAGTAAGAAGTTATGGCGTGGGACAAAAGCGACAGGGGCTAGATATCGTTCTAGTGCTGATGGAACCTAGAATTCACTAGTTAAACAACCCTAGAATCCATTAGGGGCCTTTGAATTGACAAGCAAAATAGACTTGCAGAATCCACCAGATAGAGGGAAATAAAACTCAAAGATAAGTTTTTTATTAATCAAAAGTTGTCTTACAGTGGAATATTGGACATCCATTTATCCTAAGGGTTGATTACAATTAAAAAGGAAAGTAAAATGAAAATTTAATGCATAATTTAAATCCCTAAGATTATGCCTAAGATCTTCCTAATTGATAAATTAATTCCTAAAATCATGCATACAACTATTATATATTAAATTAATTAAATTCATGTTAACACAATATCTAAGAACTCTTCCTAATTGATAAATTAATTCCTAAAATCATGCATAAAATCATTCTAACAACTAAAAATTTAAAAATTATAATTATTAATAAATAATAATAATTAAATAATTTTTTTAATATATTAACAATTTTTTTAAAACTAAGAAATCATCTACAATTATATATCAATTGAAGCTAAAGCTAGTCAAGCTACTGTGTGCAGACTGCAGTTGTGCGACTTGTGCCTTAGCCCTTATGAGTTATGGCCTTAAACTTGGGTTTTATAGTATCTTGTATGTTGTTATAGATTTATTGGGTCCGAAAACTTCTCAATATTACATGAAACTAACAAATCAACCATATTACAAATGAAAGTTATGAAAACAACAAATCAACCTTCTGCAGCTTCCACATTCACAGATGCAAAACAGGAATGCAAATCCACATGAATGAGGAACTTCAACTATGTTATGGGCTAGGGGTCCACCCTCAGAAATCAGAATACTGAGAGATAACAGTAGCTCATTTAAGAACAAATCTCTCCTGCAATACCAGAAATGGACTTTCTAAGAATTTAAAATAGAATCAGTTGGAACTTGGAAGTTCAGAAAACATCAACTGAACATAACCATGTGACAAAACAGAGTAATGCATGTGAAACAGAACAGTAAATTCCCTGTGCCTGAACATAACCATGTGACAAAACATAACAGAACAGTAAATTCCCTGAACATAACCAAGTGACAAAACATCAACTAAAGTCATTTCATCAACTGAAACAGAACAGTAAATTCCCTGTGATAAAGTAATGCATTACCATCACCTGGGGAAGAAAACTAAATCAACTAAACTAAAAATGCCAAAGCAAGAATAAACCATATTACATATCCAAATTAAATATCACATAATCAAAGCTGAAACAAGCAGTAGCCAGTAGGTACAAAGTTCAATCAACCATATTACATATCCAACTAATCCAAGATTAAAAACAAACAACACACAAGGCACAATCTCTCAACTATCAAGTCTCCAGTCTCCAACAAATCAACCATATTACATATCCAAGATTGATGCATCTAAATCGCCTGCTGAAAATTCTACAATTTTTAAAAGACAAATGTGAGCAAATCATAATTTATTAAGAAGAATTTAAACTACATTACAAAAAAATATATAAACAATACAAAGTGTTACTGATTATTCTTGTGCTATATACCTTTTCAATTTCTTCAAGGATTCCAACTTTTCTTCGATATCAATTGGTTCGTTGCTTCGACGAAGCCAATCTTGAGCACAAATAATTCCTTCCACCATCCTAGGAGTTAAAGAGCTCCTAAAGGAATCAAGGATGCGTCCTCCTGTGCTAAATGCCGATTCGGAAGCCACGGTAGAAATGGGAATCGCTAAGACATCTCTAGCCATTAATGAAAGAACAGGAAATCTATGAGGGTTGGATCTCCACCAAGCTAAAAGGTTAAATTTTTCATCTTTTCTTTCAACTCGATCCTTTAAATACATTTCTAACTCAGTTTGAACTTCCCCACCTTGAACATCCTCAACATGTTGTTCAAACAAGCTGTCAATTTTTCTTTTTTTTCTTGACATATTTTCTGCTAATGATGGGCCACCACTTTGAGTTAAGCTTCCACTCCCACTTGGAGTTTGAGATGAATGACCTTGGGACGATAAATGATTGAGATTATAATAATTGAACAACTCAAATAATACATCTTTAGCCCCTCTAGTCATTTTGATTGCCAAATCACTTTCTTTACCATACATGTGATTAAATACAAACTCAACGAAAGTGAACTTGTGTCTTGGATCAAGAACCACGACAATGTATAACAACTTGTTCATTTTATCAACATCCCCCCAATATTTCATTAACTTTGATCTCATCCTCATAATAGCCATTTCTCTCATTTGATAATCATCATCATCTTCCATTTCTTTCAAAAGACCATCAACTTCCACAAACTCATGAACAAATCCATTGGATGTAACATATAATGTGCCGGAGATTCTAAGTGTTAATTCATAGAAGTGTTTCAAAAACAAAATAATTCTTCTCACATTACCCCAATCCTCCACCGCTGGCCACCCTTCACTTGAGATCATTTCTTGTTTAAACAAAGGATCCCTACTCCCAAGCCTATTAAAAGCATGTTTAAAATGTTGAGCAACATTCAACATTGAATAAGTGGAGTTCCATCTAGTAGCAACATCTAGGATTAATGAAGATTTATTTTCAATTTTTTCAAAGTCAACACACTCCTTGAACTTTCTAATCCTAGATGGAGATTGCCTTACCCACCTAATCAATGCCCGAAAACGAGCTACCGAAATATTAACTCTTTCAACCCATCAACTACGACCAAGTTTAAAATATGAGCAACACATCGAATATGAATGAATTTATTCTCACAAACACTATGTCCCCATACTTGCAATTAATTTTTTAAATAAGATATCGCAACATCATTTGAACTGGCATCATCAATAGTTATATAGTAAAAACTCTCTTAATCCCCATTCTATCAAACAATTCTCAATTGCCATTCCAACGGCCTCACCTCTTGTGACTCAAAATTGGAACAAAGTTTATAATTTTTTTCTCAATCTCCATTTCTCATCAATGTAATGAGTCATCACAACCATATAATTAAGTCTATGCATTGAAGTCCATGTGTCGGGTTATAATACATATCCTTTGAGAAGATGAGTTAAAATAGATTTTAACTTCTTTTTCTCTTCCATATATATTTTAAAACAATCTCTTGTAATTGTGTGACGTGAAGGAACATTGAACCTAAGACATGCAATGGACACAAAATATCGAAATTCCTCATTTTCGACAAAATTTAAAAGGAAGTTCATCAACTCGAATCATATATGCTAAAGCATCCCGAGTTAGATCCACATCAAACTTCCAAAGACAATTATTTGTTGACTCCCCTTCCATGGTCTCATCATCATTATTAGCACTTGCAGATTTAAAGTTTAAGATTGCTTGATTTCTTAACTCCACATTTGGGGGGTAAATTTTACATCTCCTATTGTGAGCATTTAGACCACTAGTCCCATTATTTTTTGGATCAACACTTAAAATAGCTCCACAATATTTGCATTTAGCTTTAATTTGACCATTTTGCTTAAATCTTGTATAATGAGGCCAAATTTTAGCACGAGTCTTACCGGCATCAAGTTGCTCAATTTTACCTTCATTCAACTCCTCTTCATCAATATGAATTGGATTTTCAGCATTCGATTCCACGTTGATGGGTGCCTCAGACTGCTCCTCAACAATTATAACCTACACATGCTCAAAACAACGAGTCTTACTTTTTAAACAAAATAATGAATTATGATAAGTACGTCAAAGAACATCCAGAGTTGGCAAAATAATACACTACTTTCAACAATTTAAATGTTGACATGTCTTGTTAATATAGAGTGATCATTGTCGTAATAAATAATTATTTAACTTTAAGAATAATGTTGAAAGTAGTTAAAAGCTCTTGAATATAAATCTAACTTGAAAAAAAAATAGAGTGCGGTTTACCAAGCTGCATTCCCTTGTTAAATTTTACCTTTCCTACTTGATGCACATTTTACATTCTTATTATTTATTTTCAACTCATAATATGCAAGGTCTAAATATACGAGGGTATCTAGAAGACTAAATAAAAGCAGATGACATATAAGATATAGTTTAATAGAATAACAAGTTTGTAAGAAATAGATGCCACCCTATGATATGACAAGTCGCCTAGGTGGTACGGTGGGTATCACTATATCACCAAGGAAAGCACTAAAACCAGGACTGCAGCTAATCATCCAAATCAAGTCACCATTCTTGACACTCTGCTCAGGTTTTGGAAAAACACAAGCAACTGGCCTTCCTTACAAACTATGATTTTAGATGCCCACCACATAATAACAGATAAATTTCTTTTCGATATCATGAAGAATAATAACCTACAACACTTGTCCTGCAATATAAAGGAAACTTTTGGATTTGATTTAATTTTGGTCCCTACAACCTTCCTAAATATAAATCCACCAAAAAAAGTCGGAACCATTTTAAAACATAGAAGGTTCCATACAGAAGGGAAAAAATATCGAAATTATACCTTGAAATGATATCCCATAATTTGCTCTGATATGTTTTTGTACCTAATCAGTTCAAAATCATACAAGTAAAACTGATTTTAGACATAAAATAAGAAAATTATAAACTTCTTGAGCTCTATTTTCATCCGCACTCACTTTGGAAATTAAGGAGAGGTAGTTTTTGAAAAAAATTATTATTAAAAAAACTTTTCTTAAAAAGCAAGAAATAAGAAAGCATATACATTTATCTACAAGTTAGGACCATGTGCAGGCGAAACAACAAAAAAATAAAATAAAAATGCAGCAAGGTCTAAAAACTCTGAGAAAACTCTGAGATAAAATAAGATAGACATAGATTGCTAATTAGTTTAGTCCATCTTTTATGGAATTAAAAACTCTGAGAAAAGGAATTTGGGAGGATTTAACCCCATCTCAAACATGCTGTAAATGATGTGTAGACTGTAGTTGTGTACAGATCTCAGATCTGAGTGCAAAAATCAGATCTGGGTGCAGTATAGTGTATATGATGTGTATAGATCTCAGTATCTCACGACTTACCGTCGGCGTCTAGTCGGAGATGTTGGGTACTTGGGTGCGTGCTGGCTCAGTGGTCACTGCTCAGGGTCAGAGGCTCAGAGATGCTTAGATTTGAGATTGAGAGAGGTCAGGCCGGCAGGGTGAAGAAGTGAAGAACGGAGTGCAGAAGCAAAAGAGTGAAGAACAGAAGAAGTCTGTAGAGTGAACTAGTGAAGTGAAGAGAAGTCTGTAGAATTAAAAGAGAGACAGAGAGTAACTGAGTAAATAAACTAATAAAGTACTCAAGTATTAATTATTATATTATTAAATTCAGTTTTTCGGTTTTTTACCGAATGCAAAAAGTTAAGTACCGCTACCGGTACCGAAAAGTATAAAAAAACCGATACCGAAAAAAACCAACCGCCGGTTTCGGTACCAACCGGTTCGGTAAAAAACCGAAAAAATCGAATTTTTTGAGCGCCCCTACGGACAAGGGTATGTGTACTGGACATTTCATTTTAATGTGTAAAACATAAAATTTAGGTTGGGAAGGCACTAATCCTTCAATCCGGAATGGTGACTAAACCTCCATGTTAGCAATCTCTCCCATTGGAAACAAAGCACTCTACCGTACATTATTATCAAGCTTGAGACCAACTAAAAAACAAATTAGAACACTTTAGCTACTTGGTTGCCTTGTCACAGAAAATGATGGTGTCATCGGTATCAAATATTCTGGTTGCATGTTTTTACGTATTTACATAGAAGCATTTTTGTCAAGGGGATGTAACTTTTGGATTGGGAAAGTAATCTTAACTATTTTTTGCAAAAAATTGCTGGTTTAAGCTGTGATTAAGATTCAGTTTTACCTCCTTTTCAATTTAAGTTGTAAGTTTGCTTTGGTGTATTTTGACAAGGATAAGGCATGCCAAAAACAAATATACGCATACATGCTTTATATATATATATATATATATATATATATATATATATATAAAATTTTCTATAAGAAACCTTATCACTTAATATGGACCAAAGGGAGTAAACTTCAATTCCTTATGTATGAAAGTCTGTGACTCTAATTTCTGGATTTTCTTCACCTGGCCAGGTGAATGTATAAATTTGCTTAGATTCCACTGTTATTTTTAACACCAGCATGTTTTATTGTGTTTCTATAAAATTTCTTATTTTAAACTTGTTTTTGATAATCGGCAGTTGAGCCCATGTGATTTGCTTAATTCAAGGGATCGATTTCGTCAAGCCCCACCAGAAAACCTGCCTCAAATGAACTATGGTGAAATAGAAGGATATTTTGGAGTTCTAATTACGCTTTACCATGTTCGGAAGTTACTTTCAGGCCATGGAATAAGGCCAGCATTTGAGATGCTTGAAGATAAGTTGAAGCAAGGGTATGCCTGTTTCACTCTTGCAGTGAAAAGTACTCTCTTGACCTCCTAACATGCAAACTATTGAACATTGATGAATAATTTCTTACTGGTATAATAATCTCTCTTTAGCACTTTCCAACAAAAAAATATCTTGCTTTTTTGGTAGTCTTCAGCTGTAAGATAGATTGGAATCATCAATTGAAGCCAAAATATGATGTTTAGCACTTGACTTGGGAAACTAATTGTCAAATACATTAAAACCATGTTGCTGCTGGTAATGTGTATGTTGGAATACAAAGAACTGAATGATCCAACCTTACCCTTTTCAAGGTTGACTTGTTCAAAAAGCGTCTAAAGATTGAGTCCAAGTTTGATCAATGTTCTAAAAGGCGCTAGGCGGGCGGTCGGGGGCCTAGCGCCTAAGAGGCCTAGGCGGGATTTTTGATTTTAAGCCAATTTTAATATTTTATCTTACATTTATCCAAACAAAATAATAATATAAAGCAAAACAATCTATAATAAAGAAAATAAAGTCATTTGCTTAAAGTTCAAACACATATCTTTAACGTATTAGTTTTATTCATAAGCAAGATTGCTATTAAATAATAAAATTTAAAATTTCAAGAATTCAATTCAATATTAAAACTTAAGAAACTAAACATAAATTTAAGAATTATATTGATTTAAACTAAATATTAAAAATGTATCATAATTTATATAATTTGAAGTTGGTACAAGTTCAAAAATTACAACTATAATAAAATTGTCCATTTTGACTTGATCTTTTTTACTTCTTGTTGTGATTTGATATGCTACGACCTACATTATGAATATGATAAATCATTAGAAAAATAAATATATCAAGATCTGGTTTGGGTAATTATTAATTTTTTTAAAAAAAACTCTCTGCCTTGTCACTTTAGGTCCTTTAGGTCCCACCTTCCTTTTGCCCGCCTAGCCCCCCCTAATTTCTGGATGGATTTTTTGGCCTAGGCGAGGCACCGAGGGACTAGCGCCTAGGCGGCCGCGTTTTAGAACACTAAGTTTGATTTGTCCTCATATAATGAACTAGTTCGCTATTTATCAAAAATATTTAGAAAATGAATGAGTTTTAATAATCTTACAGTGATCTCTTGGTTTCATATGTCCAAGGCACCTTTGAAAGTGATCATACGATCGGTGCTCTATAAGACACCTCAATAAGGAAAAATCATAGGCAAAAATAACATTTATCCACTGTAGTTGGCATGTTTTGTGCAGGTCATTAAACTAAAAAAATTGCAATTAACTAATTAAACTAATTAAAACATTGAAATTGCACCATTCCGTTAAAAAAGTGGACAAACGTTAAAAAATTTCTTACATGGCACTGGAAGAAAAACTAAAAAAACGACATTACTAACATGGCAAAAATAATAATAAAAATGAAAAATGAAAAAACAACTATTGCCAATTCATTTTCTATTATACATCTACTTTTTCTTTATTCTATTTTCTCATTTTTTATTATCAAATAAGAAGATACAATCTTACTTTTTACATTTAGGTTCTAATTCTAACCAGCCACACCATCATCGTTCCCCAATCTCGACCATTTTTCTTTCATCTTACACCGCCGTTGCGACACCTTATGACCACCAAATTCTTCTTTCTTCTGGGTATATTCATAGTTGTCATGACGCCTACTGTGATTATCTGACGATAGTTGGCCGCCAGGCTTTAAGCCGTATTAAGCGTCCGTATGGTGACAAGTCGTTAATAATGTGCAATTTACACATTATTTATTTTACTAAACAAGTATGTTGAACAATAAAATTTTATACTCTCTCTGTTCCAGGATAAAAGTCCTAGTGGGCTTTTCACGCATATTAAGAAGATGAATAAAATGACAAATTGCCATGCCCATAATAATGTATTTTTATAATAAGAAAAGTATGAGATATTTAATGCTACGGGTATAATAGGAAAATATGTGTAAAAGTTTGGTTATTAAAGGAAAATGGACATTTAACATGGGACTACCTAAAATAGTAATAAGGACTTTTATCATGGGACGGAGGGAGTATATATTAAAGCCCAAAACATTATAACCAACACTATGGAATACATTTAAAAACACAATTATATGAATACTTCATAGTCAAAATTCAAAAATAAAACACTTAACATTAAAAACTAGTGGAACAAGTCAACAAACATCACGTAAAATATAAAGAATCAACCAAGTCATTGCCCATCACACATTACAAGTTAATAATTTATAAAATTACACCACATAGCAAGTCCATGGATTTTGATTAGTTATGGATAAAAAATGACTTAATCATTTAACTTGGGTTAACTACTAAAGCGTGAGCTTTGGCAGCTCGACATCCAAGGCATCGGTTTGCCCTTCTCCAGCGCCAGGACGCCTAGGCGCGCCTTGACAACTATGGGTATATTCACCCACCACCAAAAACTAGAAAGCTATATATTGTCCAATACAAACCATCCTAGATTTTATTGTTCATCAAATTAAGAATTAAGGGCTTCCCTCACTGTGCAACCCTCTTCCCACTGAGCCCTCCTTTTCAGATTTGGTTTCTCCCTACATATATAATTCCTTTTCATCATCTAATATCATATGGTGATTATATACGGTTATAAGAGCACCAGATTTTGTTCAGGATGAAAATATTGGAATAGTACACCTGAAACCACATAAACGTCACACGAACACAAAAACTATGCTTAATTTCTCTCTTATCTACACCAGTTTGTTGGGTTTGTTTTTTTAAAATCAAATTTCAGATCTAGTGCATTCAAAGTAGAAGATGGATGACGGGTTAGTAGTTAATTAGCTCATAAATTATTATTGGGAAGAATACGGATGATGGATTGAAAAGAAGATGAATTTGGGTTATAATGTGGTTCGATGTTGTGTTTCTGAATATGTAATTTTGTTCATGTAATTCATGTCACCTGGGAAGAAGATGGATGAGGGTTCATTGTTTCATCTCACTTGGCTGCTTGTTTTCCATGTCATTTTTTTTCAAGTTAAGCCACATAGGAAAAACAAAGCCTGATTTCGACAGCGTTTAATTAATTTGACGGAATGGGTCGATTGCAATTTTTTTTGAGTTCAGTTGATTAATTGTAGCTTTTTTTAGTTCAATGACCTATTTGTAACACCCCAGTCCCACATTGAAAAATATGAGAAAAATTTATCTGTGTATAAGAAATTAAATTACTAACAATAGTACTTTCAGTCATGACCTTTTGAATGAGCCTGTGGTGGGCTAAGATGACCCAAGAAGATAATATTGGGCCAGTG
This sequence comes from Panax quinquefolius, assembly GCA_020205615.1. NCBI lineage: Eukaryota > Viridiplantae > Streptophyta > Magnoliopsida > Apiales > Araliaceae > Panax > Panax quinquefolius. Next base: position 18,777,772 of record CM035153.1, read on the forward strand.
GTTAAGGTCTTATTTGGGGATTTGATTCGATTCGAACTTGGGATTTGACCTGAGATTTGTTCTAGACTAGGGATTTGACATGGGTTGTTTTATAAGGTATCAGAGCCAGGTTCTTGAAAGCTCGGTCGGGTCATCCGATTGGGTTGCCGGAGGTGGGGATATGATGGCTGGTGGTATTATCCCACAATGCGGAGAGGTTGGTCCCGTGGTGGGGATACGTAGCCAGCCGGTATTATCCCACAATGGTTAAAAATGCAAAATCTTTGGACCGTGTGTGTGATCGGTTCTGACGGGGACATCAGAAATTTAAGTGGGGGAATTTGTAACATCCCAGTCTCACATCGAAAGATATGAGAAAAATTTGTTTGTGTATAAGGAATTAAATTACTAATAATAGTACCTTCGGTCATGACCTTTTGGATGAGCCTATGGTGGACTAAGATGACCCAAGAAGATACTATTGGGCCAGTGGTTTAAGGCCTTATTTGGATAAATTTGATTCGATTTGAACTTGGTATTTGACCCGAGATTTGTTCCAGACTCGGGATTTGACCCGGTTTGTTTCACTATTGCACAAAATGTGCCAACTACAATGGGGTAAATGTTATTTTTGCCGTTCAAATTAATTAACTGTAAAGAAATTATAAACGAATAGAAGTTTGAACAAATTATTGTTGGCAATAAAGTTGAACAAAAAACATATAAAATGACATTAATAAAACAAAATTACGTTGCATATATATTCAAGTGTAAAAAATCAGATGATAAACAAATAAATGATTGATATGACTAAACTAAGAAATAATTTTCGAGGTCTGTTGTTGGGGATCCTAATGGACTTGATGTACATCACAAGTGCATATGTGCATATGACAAATGGAGGTGTAAGTTTAGGCCCAATGGATAATATAGGAGTTTATTTTTGTTATTTTGTCAATTTAGTATAATGTAAGTACTCCCCCCGTTTTAGTTTAAGTGTCATGGTTCAAAATCAAGTTTGTGGCACAAATTTTAAGATGGGCAACTGACACATTTAGATAAAATATTCTCGCTTTATTTAAAATTTTCACTTTAGATGCTAAAGAATAATTAAGGATTTGAACCATATATCACTCAAACATATATAGAGGGATCAATTTCTTATTGTAAGATTTTAGTGTCTTGGTCCACAAGATATGTATAGTACATGTAAATAAATATAGAATATTTGAAAAGTATATATTTATTACAGACAACGTATATTAAACATTGGGATCTCAAAAAAGGTTTTCTTATATAGAAACATATACATATTTATATATACCAAAACCTATGTTCAAGAGCAGAGCTGAGCTTTATGAAGTTAAAACTCGTTTAGTTGATGACAGGTGCATCTCGGCTCATCTAAACAATGAAAGAGCTCAAGTAGAACCTTGAACTTTTCATGAACAATTTGGTCTGTTGTTTTATGTGTCAAATTTTGATTGTGAAATTTCCCCTGAAAAAATTTAAGGAACTCCCTGGTTGTTTCTTAACTTTGCGAGCCAGGGCTTTTAGGGGATGCGAGATAAAGGTTACATCTATCCTTAATTTTGTCGCACTTGCAAGGATTTAGTTTGGATATAGATACAAGAAGAATCCTAAAGAAGTTCCATGTAATGCATATTTTTGTTACACCTCAAAAAGATTTCCTTTTTGTCTCAGAGTTTAGAGATGATTCCCAGACATGTTTATGAAGCTAATACTTAACCTAATATAATCTATCTCAAATAATTGCAGGCCTTTTGCACGACTTATGAGTAAAAATGAAGTTCTTTGGAAAACAAAGATTCTAATGCAGCAAAGCTTGTCTCGTGGTGATCCTAGTCCTAAATTGTCAAAAATGTTAGAAGTACTGATTGATCATTTCAGTATGTTTCACGGAATCTTGCTCCTTTACGGCTCTTGACTTGTATGACATAGTTGTTTATCTCTTGCCTGTGTCCGTGTCAATAGTATTTCTCTCTCTCTCTCTCTCTCTCTCTCTCTCTCTCATGATATGCAATATCTATAGTATTTAATTGCAAAGCTGATACTGTTTGGACATACTGTGGACAACAATTCAAAACCAAAGTATCAGTTGTCTTTGAGCAGCTTGAAATCTTATATATTCCTTCTTCTTCCTCCAGATGCGATAACTTACACCCTTAGTTGGTGCACATTAGGATTTTGATAAGTTATAATTCAATATTCTTTGAACCTGATAATGCAATGGGATTGGACCTTAACTGAACCACTTTGACTATTATCAAAGAACCCCTTGTGTTTAAATTTGTATTCATCGCTGAATTTGCTGGATAGTTGCTGTAGATTTTCTTCCAGATCTGTACTCTTTTGTGGGTGATTTTAAGACTTAATGGTAAAATGGACTCTAAGTCTTATAAAATTGAACTCATTCCCCAATTTTCCTGCAACATGAATTTTTCGTTACCCTGTTTCTCAGAATGAAAGGCTTGTTCAATCGTCTCTTATAGTGCTTCGTACTATTGAGACTAGTGCAACTGATGTTGTTTCTTTCTTTCCATTTATAAAAAAATGATTTTTATAGATGTAGTTCTTATACCTGACTATGTTTATATTTGTTGTTTCCGGAATATCTGACTGCTAAATCTGCTGGTGCAGAAACGAAAGATCCACAGAAGTCTAAGGTTATTATTTTCTCAAATTTTAGAGGTAGCGTAAGGTGAGATGATATGCTGATATTTTCAAATTCTCTAATGTTGTCAAACTGATTTCCTTGAAAACATCTTATGACATTGTCAATGATAAAATTTCACTTATATCTTACATTTTTCTCCTGTTATAATGATATGTACTTCAGGGATATAATGGATGCATTAGTCAATATTGGGGAGTTTGTTAAAGCTACCGAGTTTATTGGTCAAAGCTCAGGTTTGTAACACGGCTTCTTTATTGTTTATTGTTTTCTATATGCTATCATACATTAAACTTCCACCATCTTTTCATTTTCTGTGACACCTTTCATTTACTTTGTAATATGTCCTTGGATTTGTCAATTTTGGAATGGTTGACTACGTTGAAATTCTCCTTTAAATTGAACTTACTTTGGGTCTGATCGTTCTCCTTGATCAGGTTATGAAATTGCTTTAAGCCTCTGACTTGTGAGTAATGCACCTCAATTAGACAGTGTTATATTGTTGGATCTACAACTGCTATAAACTATCATTTTTAGCAGTGATATTGAAATATCTTATTGAAAGCGGTATCTTAATTTCAACAAAAAATAAATGTTTATATATACGTGTATTGTGTATGTATATTGCACTCTTGTTCCATTTTTATTTACAACAGAAATTTTGAAGAACTGATCTCTTAAGAGCTGTTTTTTCATGTTTCCAACTAAAGTTTCACAATTTTGTGGATATTTTGTGGACTGTGGTAGCTGTGATGATTGTAGCCGCTTGAGCCAAGCTTAATACTATGCAATTACTTCCAGCACAGAATTTTAACTGATCTGAAAATCACAATTATACATTATACTTTTAATCTTTGATTAATTTAAAACGAAAAATAGAAGGATATATAAATATATTGAAATTATGATTTATAAAAATGTTTTCAACATGTCTTATATTCTGTGCCAAAACATGTCTAAAAGCTTACTGCTTTACAGACTATCAAATCTTCAATGTGAGAGATAAAGACATCTCAAGGTGCTCACAATCCAACCAGAACAATACCATGCTACATGCTTCTGACAATGAACTTATCCTAAGTATAACTGTGTTGATTGAACTTGTGAGTAAATCTAGCAAGAAATGAGCTTCTGCTTGGTTATAATGTTAAATTCTTAGGCAACCTAACATGATATAGGATCCAGTCTAACGCTGTTTAATACAATGAAGTGGAGGGGGAGCTTTGCCATAGGAAAGGAAAGAAAACCTCTTTTACCTAATGTTGGTTTATACAATGGGAATAAGGAGAAGGGATAAGGAGTTTTTACAACGTTTAGTTGAGTGGAGGGGAAGGGAATGCATCAATCATCTTGTAATTTTCTTGTAGTAACTAGACTCATTACTCTTAATAAATATGAGAATGGTAATTCTTCAAATCACAATCATAACTTACAAAGCTCAGCAATTGCGTTTCTCTTTTCCTCCCACTTCTGGGATTGAAGAGGTTTGTAGGCATGGAGGGGTGATGTGGGTGGGAATACAAGAGCAGATGCATTGAGAAAGTTGAAGCACCGAGTTGTTTATATATGGGGAATGATGTACTTGCTATGAATCAAAAATGAGCAAACACCATCATTAGCATCTAATACAAAAACCAACTGCCGGGATTAGAATTGAAAAATTCACGTATGCTACTATTAGTAGCGGATGCCGCTGAAAATATTACCGTCATCGCTACTAGTAGTAGCGATATATCTTCCGTCGTCCGCCACTAATAGTAGCGGACGTGAATTTTTTAGTTCTAATCTTGTCCGTCGGTTCCTACATTGAACCATAGAGATGATGCATGCTCATTTTTATCCATAACAAATACATACTATGGATCATTACCCTATATATATATACACACATGTAGTTATGCGGATGTGATATAATTTCTGGGTTCTCGTCTGCACAATAATTGTGCGGATGATATATCCCATCCGCATAGCTATTGTGCGGATGGGGTCCACCATCAGCAGAATAGTTATGGGGATGGGAGTAATTCTAACTCTTAGATCAATGAATTCATGGTAGGATCTACGTTGGATAATAAGGGCTCCCATCCAACTTTGGCTATGGATCAATATTCTCTCTCTATATATATTATAGAGAGGAGAGCAAAAGCATCTTGATTCGTGTAAAAGATATAGTTTGGTTGGCATGGAAATGGATTTCCATATAATCTTGCATTTCGTCCATTGACTGCATCAGTCCACATCTTTGCTTTAACTAAAATGGGGATTGTATATGACTGAAATCCCTATTCCTCGAATTCATCCATCATCTGAACTAGCAAATAAGGTCATTTCGGTGGAGTCCCCTCCATTTTAATTCTCTCCTTTTTACTCTGTACCAATCAACAGAAACATCACTATACTTCCACCCCTTTAGCTAGACGAGGAAAACAATTTTAGATTTAACTATTTATCCTTTACATTTTTCAATCGAGTAGAAATTAATGTAATTAGGTATTCTATTAAAAATTGGGGATTTAAGGTAATTTAAAGGAAGTAGAGATTTAAAATTACTTGGTAATTAGTATTTTCTAGCCCATTAAAGTTTTTCTTTCTTATTCCATTATGGATTTGGGTTTTCTGATTCATCAAAGTTTTAGTCTTCTTATTCAATTATGTATTTGGGTTTTGTTTCTTTTTAAATAGAGATATAATTTCCACATGCTATTTAGCTCATTAAAGTGTTTATAAAAATTGAGATTTCGAATGCTAGTAATCTATCTATACAGAGAACATGGCCAACGATAGGAGTGAGTGGAGGAGGGAAATCCAAATATCAAGGACTGAGTAGGCAAAATATTTTCCATTCCTCTCGTCTTTCTTCTTTATGTTTACATATAAGATCCATTTTAAGCGTACCCCAAATAGTTTGGATAACAAGCTACTGTTGAGTTGAGTAGAATATTTTCTCAAACTTTTGTTATGTTTAGAGTTTGTAACGTACTTACGTTTAGATTCCCACATGGATACGAAGCTGTTATGTTTACCCTGAGTTGCTGTCTAATAAATCAAAGAAACAAAACTGAAAGGACGAGCCAAAAAAGAACACAAGCAAGAAAAATTCTCTTCTTTCTATTCTTCTTCTCCTCTTCTTCATTTTCTTTTAAAAGATTCAACTTACCTTGCATGCATACCACCACCACCCATAGACACCATCACCTACGACCATCACCAAAAAGGAAGGTCAGACAAAGGAGGTTTGAGGAGTTTCTTCCTCACTCCCTTTTCCAAATCTGCAGTGATCTGGGTGTTGGCTTCATCTTATCAACCTTTTGTTTTATGCTGGTCACCAACAGTAAATCCATATAGATGGGTCTGATTGCTTAGATTCCAGTGACTCTCAGTATTACTCCCTCATCAAAATTTGCTCCACATCGAAGGTTGAAGCTATTGTTTCATTCATGTCTGATGTAAAATTCATCATTGGTGCATGACAGCATGTCCTTCTTCCTCTACATCATTGGTGCATCACCTCCTTCCTCTTCTGTAACGGGACATGGTTATTCACTATTATTGTTTTGATTTTTAGACAATTTTAACACATTTTTTTTTACCTTTTGTCAAAATCCAGTGAGCACTAGCTAATCGATTTCATAAAAATAGGTAAGGTATGTATATCTAGAGAGAAAAGAAAAAATAAATTGAAAGCCATACAACTCTTATTTATCATTTTTTGCCACGTCATTTAGTGTTGATTTTATTTTCCTACAAAGGGAAATTCTACTAAAGTGTCATTGTGGCAGTTGAAATTGTATCCTTGTTTAGTGTTAATTTTATAACAATAACTGGAAATATCTGGCAAGAGACAAATCATAAAAGTTGGCAACAAGGTTTAGAACCATGAGTAGCAAGATACGTGTTGACTAGTAATCCTCTTTCTCTTTCGCCTATTTCTTAGTTTGGTAGAACCTGACGTTATGGTTCTATTATGTTCCTCTATATATCCTTGAGGGCACTCAATATATATAAACTGATAGTGGAAACATAATACTCCCTCAATAGCAGTTTGGGTTGGCTAAAATGAATCCAATATTAAAGTGTAAAAGAAAGATAATTAGAGGAAAAGGATAAGAACAAAAGGAAATAAAAGTAATAAAATAAATAAAATAAATATTTTAAGAAAAACATATCATAATAATATTCCAAAAATATTTAATATATATATATATACACAAATAAATAATGTAATATTTATATATATGCTTCATTCTTGAAATATGAAAATTCAGTTTAACGCTTTAGTCTATGAAGTGTAAAGAACTCAATAATACTGCAAACCTTTAATTTTTCAGAGTTTAAATCTTTTAAGTAATAATTTTGAGATGCTTGTTTTTTATAATTTGACTGTATCTATAGTCTTTTCGTTTGGCGGGAGTATAAGGCTTAACAGCACTTGCCTTATGTTTTCTATGTGTTTCCTTTTCTTTTACGGGCTCCTTGTGTTTTCTTAGTTCTATAATTTTCATTTAAAATATTAATCATTTCAATTTTTAACTTTATGGGAGAACATAACATTTCCTTCTCAAATAAAATTTCTGCTTAATTGCCAATTTGTTTGCCTCTCTTCTACGAACTTATTCTTAAATAGGGATTTTGTATTGCTTATCCATTTTTTTAAAAAGTTTTTTTGAAGTAATTCTTAGTTATAGTTTTTCACAGGAAAAACATTAAAAGGACAGTCACAAAAAGTTCAACAGGCTGTTTTGGAGGTAATTATAAATTATTTCTTTCTTTCTATGCCCACGTTGCTTACTTGATTTTTTCCTACAGAAATTTCGTGCTGGTGGTTTCAATGTAATTGTTGCAACATCGATTGGGGAAGAAGGCCTAGATATCATGGAAGTTGATCTTGTGATATGCTTTGATGCTAATGTCTCGCCTTTGAGAATGATACAGCGCATGGGGAGGACTGGAAGGAAGCATGAAGGGCGAGTTGATATCCTTCTGTCATCCATTAAGATTTTCCTCGAGTATATTGTGGCTAGCTAATATGACCATGTGGAAAACTTTCTCATATTTTCTTCCTGCACCTCCAGGCTTCAAAATTGTTGAAATTGTTTTTCAACCTTACTTTAGGTCTTTTCTAAAATTTCTTTAACAAGTTTTACTAGTTTTAGCTTGTGAAGGGTCAGAATTGAAGGGTTACATGAGAAAGCAAGCAAACTCAAAGGCTATTAAGAAACACATGCGAAATGGGGGAATTACTAGTTTCAATTTTCATTCTAGTCCGAGGATGGTAATTATTTCATAAGGTTCCTCAGTAATTCCTTCAAACTTTGCAAACACTCTCCTTTAAAAGTTCCATATTGTTTTAATTACAGATTCCTCATATTTTCAAACCGGAGGTTCAATTTGTTAAGCTCTCAATTGAACAATTTGTTCCTCGCGGAAAGAAAGTGCTAGAAGATCACAATGTCCAGACGCCGGAGTTTGAAACTAAATTAACCAATGCTGAGTCTGATATACTAAGAAAGTATTTCCAGCCTACCACTGAAAACCTTTTCAGACCTTCCCTTATTGCCTTCCCTCACTTCCAGGCATTTCCCTCCAGAGTGCACAAAATCATGCATTCATTCAGATCAGTGATGTTGATTGATACAATGCAACGTATGCAAGGGCTATCATATTCTAGGGACAAAAAGGCCTTCTGTATTGAGGTTTGATATTGAAATTTGTTATTTCCTGCTAGATTAATCTTATTTAACTAAGCATTATGGTTTATGTGACTTCATGATGGTTCAGGATAAAGGCGCCTCAGATCTATGCTCAAGTGTTGAAACTGTTGAGCACCATGACAGCAGCACGAAAGGTGATACCATCTTTGACAGATCAAAAATGCCTATGGCACAAAAAGTTCTTATTTATAAGGTGTTTCCTTTTTAATACAGTTTGTGAACTGTTGGTGGTTTTCATGTTCTGGTATATAGTCAGAAGATATATCTATACCAAGGAAACTACTCGGAGGATCTGGATTTAGGAGCTTTGTGTTGTTTTGCTTTGAAAACCTGCATCAGAAATTCCACACATTAACATGCGAACAGATTTTGTGAGGATACTTTGAAGTCAAAAAGGTTTTCATTCAAATAACTAAATGAGACGAGGAAATTTGTGGATTATGATTTAAGACCTAATGGTTATTCATATATCTTTTTCTATCGACATCATAAATTCTATTCATATTTAGTACTCGTTCCATCCAGCTTTTGTTGTCCTCATTTTAATTGTGCAAATTTTAAGAAACATCGAGATTCGGGTAGAAAGTTACTAGAAATTTAAAATAAGCCTTTTGTGGACCATATTTGGGACCTCTAATAAAGGAAGAGGGACTAGTAAAGGTGGACAGAAGAAGTACTTCTTATGGATTTCTTATGTAGTAATTAGGTTTTCCTAATTCTTTTTACTTTTTTGGTCAGTTAGGTTTTCCTAATTCATTAAGGCTTTCGCTTTCTTATTCATTTGGGTATTAGTGATTTAATCCCCATATGTTGATTAGCTTATGAAATATTGAGAGTTCATAAAACCAACATTTGGTTGTGATCGATTGTTTGTCAATGGATGAGTAGTTAACTATTTAAGGGTTTCACTGATCACTTACGAGAATGAGTTTTGAGCCCGATTCCGATATGCCTTTAATCTCTGCAGAGTGGATTCAAAACCTTTTGTGGAGTTTCGGAGATAGGAATCAATCTATCTTGGTTGCAATCAAGAGATTATAATGTTAAGGTGTTGAGGCTAAACCGTAATTAATTTTCTGTTTAATCACTTTTTTTCCCTTCACTAATCGGCTTAATTCCCATTATTTTTTGACTGGCGATATTTCCTAATCTAAGAACCATTTACCAAGTGATATTATATGTGCGAAGCAAGAACCTCTACTAAAGAACATGTTTATGAATCTCTGGTCGGCCACTCTTCTTTTCTTCTACCTATGGCCACCCTCTGCCATTCCACACATGGTATGACTTGCACTTGTTTTTAATGTCTTTTCCTCGTTCACTTCCCTAACTATTCTGATCATCACAATTAGAATAAATAACCATCCTAACCGACAATTGCATCTCATGCTCTCCTTTTTAGTTTCTACCATAAGCACTATCATATATTTACCATATTTTTCCATCTTCTCATAGTGGTGTCTAGAAGCACCATTACCATCTTGAATCCCGTATGCTTTCTTTTTCTGGTACATACTGTCTTCATCATTAGCAATGATCTATAGAAAAATTTAAGAGAAAACAATATAAACACAATTGGAGAACCAACAGAATAGTATGTTCCACCTTTCTTATGTCCTCTTTTTGTTACCATCATCTTCTTCCTTGATACTTGATTTTGAGTAATGAGTATTAATTTAGATTTGATCCAGTTTGGGCTACTGCTTTAACAATGGTGTTAAAAAATTATAGTGTTTCCCAACAACCAATAAACTAAGCAGGAGTGACAATTGTTATATACCGAGGAGATTAATGAAGACTATGGAGTGGTGCTAAAAGAATCTCTAGGCTATGAACAATGATATTAATGGTGGAATAATGATGGCAGTCATGCAAAGATGAAGAAAGCCTTCTTGACAAGTTGGGCTTTCTGCATATATTCGTGTTCACACATAAAACACTTTCCTTTTAACTTTTTTGAAAACAAAATGAAGTTATATCTTTAGTTGGAAAGGGCTTTGGATTCAGATGGAAGAGATGAGTTTTTAGAGAAGGGTGATGAAGAGAAAGGGCTTTAGAGTCAAATGGAGGAGAAAACTGATGCAGAGGAAGGGATTTGGACTCAGATGGAGGAGATGGGTCCATGGTTGTCTTCAGTCTTCTTTCTTTATAATTATTTGAATAAGGAATCTTAAAGTTGGTTTAAGGCTTCAAGGGGTTTGAGATAGGGTGACTCTGTGTCCCCCTTTTTCTGGTTATTGATGTTCTTTGCAAGATGTTATTGCATAGTGAGAGAAGGTTGGGTTGATGGCTAGTGGTTGGATGTGAGAGATAGAGAGGAGATTAGAGTATCCAACCTTCAGTTTGCTGATAATACTATTCTCTCTTGTTAACAAATATTTTGGGGTTTTTTAATTACACTTTTTAGGAATTATATTGAATTAAACTAAATATTACAAGTGTATCATCATTTATATAATTTGACCATCTGTAGATTTTTTTGGGGATCTCTAGACTTAAAGTTAAATTGTCTAAATTTAGGTTTACTGGTTTTAATTTAGTCACCCAGTCTCTTGGTGCCTCTGTCTCTTTGGAAGCTATGCTATTTAGGAGCTGCCATAGTGTCATTAGTTGGTAATCCTTCTTCTAAATCTTTGGATTTGGTTGTTCGAATTGGGTACCCAGAAGTGAAAGGGCATGATCTCCTAGTGTGGAGAGAGTAGCTAAGAGATTAGGTGGATAGAAGACAGCGTTCTTTCATTAGGGAGCTAATCATGTTGATAAAGACTAGTCTTTTTAGCATTGCAATATATATTATGTCTCTCTTTAAGCTTCCTGTTCTAGTGACTACCTCTATTGAGAATATTATGAATTGGTTTCTCTGGGCAGCCCTTGCGCTTCATTAGTTTTTTCTTAGTTCTCTATTTGTATTTCATTGGAGGACTCTTGGCCCTCGCTTTCTATATTTTCGCTGCTATCTAATAAAACTTATTCTACCATCACAAAAATATCATAAGTCGGAATGTGCCAAAAAGTACACCCATTCTCAAAATAAAAACAGTAAATGAAAGATTAAATGAAACTAATGGGGTTGACATGAAAGTATGAAACAGAAATGCAATTAACTTAGGAGTTTAACATGAATTATGACTTGGTTCTTATGTAATAGTCCATCAGTCCCATCCTTTATTTATTAAGTTTTTAAAGATAAAAGGAAGTTTTAGATAGAAGAGAGAGTAGAAAAAGGAAGGACAAAAGAGTTGCCCAAAAAAGCACAAATGGGATATTAAAGAAAAACTTATGAAGCATTACAATATTATATTCGCTTTTGTAATAATGACAGTCACAAAGTTAAGACTTGCAATTGGTATGCTAAGATGTTATATTTTTTAAATCATTTGTTCAAATTACACTTGTATGTTGTATTGCTGCATCACAATGGGGTGGAAAAAGAGCTATATAAAAACTAATAATCTTCAAATGTATTATTATCATGGCTTAAATTATGTGCCAAAAACATGAAGAGGACATATAATATTGGATGGAGGGAGAAAGTATGATATAGTATTAAATTAGGGTTCTTTAATGTAGTTTTCGGATTATTAGGCTTTTAGGTGTCTATGTTATATTTGTAAATTTGTAACACTATTTTGGATTTTTGGTTGTATAGTGTAAGTTAATTTGGGTATTATAGCTCTACCCTAATATTGGCTCAGTTCTAGGTTTTCCTTTAGGTTTTCCAAATATTTGGCTTTAGAGTGTTGTTTTAGGTTTTCCTTTAGAGTGTTCCTTTAGAGTGTTGTGGGACTATTCTTAATTCCTACCTATCTTATGTATGTACATACGTCTTAATTATAATTCAACAGAAAAATATCGTATTACCTATCCATGTATGCACACACGTCTTAATCATAATTCGGCAGAACACTTTCGTAATACATAACAAGACTCGCGTTGTAATCCCTTTATTTTTCATATATCTGAATATCATTAGTAAAGTTTCGTGCTTCTAACCTATGGGGCTTTCCTGTTCCTTGCAATGAAGAAGCAAGCTTTGTCTAACTGGCTAGTAAATCGCTTGCGAAGGTGCCGCAAACTAGCCCTTCTTCTCCATCTGGCTTTCTATTTTATTATACACTCGTTAACTTTCCCTGATTCAAAACCACAAAAAAGAGAGGAAAAAATAGAGAAGTGGTTGGCTTCTGGTCTACTTGCATGCTTACATCTCATATATATGGGATCAATTTGTTTTCCTGATTTCTGAATACATTGCTTGACTGTCATGTTATGGAAACTCAAAATTATCCAATTCTATGTAGGGCTACTCCCTTCATCTTTCATTACTTCCTCTTTGCCTCCTGTATTTTTATGCAACTAGGTATGATTGACGCGTATGCCACAAATTTTACAATGCAATTCTAGTGTTTTACTTTTTAATTACCTTTTTCAGATCTGCAGACTTTTAACGATTCCCCAGAAGTGAATTCAAAAAGAGAAGTATCAGAATCACATTTATCTCCAATGTATGCCTATAGAACAGAGGAGAAGCAGTGTCTTCCAGAGTTTCAACCACAAAGTCCTTCCGTACACTCCTACTTGTTTGGGTCAGATTTCGTATCGGTTGATGATCTTGGCAAGGTCCTTGTTATGTCTGTACCACTACTTCCATTGAAAGAAGTTTTTCGTTCTAAATGTACAACTGCAAGCAGTGTTGACTTGCTAAACTGTTCGAAGCAAGATGCTTTTCACTTTGGGTCATCACTCGCAGAGTACAAAGAAGATCCTATGCAAGTAAAGTGTGTGAAAGCTACCGGGACAAGATGCAAAGGAGATGAGGATATGCTAAATGAATTTTCGGACTCTGACACCCAGCAAGAACTAACCCTAGTTGGTGACGAAAGAGTTCTGCCGACCCCAATTTCCAAAAGTAATTTTTCAGATGGAGAAACCAATGAGGCTCCTCAAGTCGTGGAAAAGAAAACACCATTGGTGTTGGCTGTTGACTCTTGCAATGACTTTAGTGAAGTTGAGCTTAGTCCTCGGTTAACTAACCTTCTTAAGAGCGGTGTTGTTCCAGAGTCTCCTACAGATGGCACAGGTTAGTAATTTAAAAAATATATATATTCTGTTTTCTGCATGTCTGGTTCCTTACATGAGTAATATTCTTTACTGAAAAAGTTTCCGATTTTATAGGAACATCAGAAACTAAAAACAAGGGCGAGTTCATGGTTCAAGACCTTGATTCACCTTCCAAATTGCAAACTGAACTGATCTTTAATTCTTCAGTTCTAATAAAGAATGGTAAGGTTATCAAGGACAGTGATGCTAGTGGAAGAGATGTCCCAGCTTCATCTGTTAAAGATCAGATTCAAACATCTACAGTCAATGGAAACAATAGTTCCACAAGAACATATGCTGCTTTCCCGGTTGTGGAAGAAATAGGAAATCCACTGGAAAATCCATCACCCAATAGTTGCAGCAAAGACTGGCATTTTAATTCTGGAGGTAAATCAGAAAGTGTTGAACAAGAATGCAAGTTTAAAAGATTGCGGAAGTATGGAGATCTCCACAAACAGCCTTCAAAAGAAAAGGAGGAAAGTAGAGGTGCTCTAGTAGAACTGGCAAGATCTTCTATCTGCAGCAGTCCTGTCACACATAAGCGTGCCAGAGGTATATTAAGTTTGTGCTTCATGTGATTTTAGGTGTTTATAACAATGTTGTTGTGGATGGGTTGTTTGCCTTGTCAGATCCGGCATTACTAATTAATGTCATGTTTTGGACCTGTAAATTATCCTTTTTTTTTCTGGCTTAAACCAATTAAGAGTCAATTTTATTGTTTTGCATCACTCAGTATCATGTGTTGCATTCAGGTGAGAAGAAGATAGTTAAGGCTGCCAGAGTCTTCATTGAAGAGCAAGCCGAGTAAGTCCATGCTTAGACTAAATTTTGTGTAGTGACAAACTATTCTTGTTTGGACCGTTAACTTTTAAAAGGATTGGCAGATGAATTCTGCTCAACCAACAACTAGGCTGAGATGAGACATCCACTCTATGGATAATATATCTATTGCATTAAACATTGTAATAGATATTGATTTTCTCGTAATGCTGTGATTTAATATGCTCAGGGTTTCAGGAGAAGTTCCAGTATCTGAAGATGATGAGGATGAGCAGGACAATAATTCATATGATGATAGTTTCATAGATGACAGGATAAACCCTACAGCAGGAAGTACTCAAGCTGAAGCCAGTAGAAGTGATATGATGGCTGTTTACAGGTATTGTATGAGCATTAATTCCTATGTATAATGTTTTTGTATTTTTCATTTTTTTGGGTTTAATTTCTCTTGTTCGTTTCTTTCGGTCTTTTGCTTGTGTATGATTGGGGCTGAGGCAAGAGTCTCTGGTATTTACAGATGCCAAATTAGACATGGATGTTTTCGTACAACATTAGCATTATTTCTGTTGGAATTTACTATATTATAATCGGTACTATTATTAAATTAGAGTATTAGCTTTAATCTTGGCCACCAAGTTCAGTAGCTTGGTCATCACACAAACTTGGTGACCGAGTTTGTTTTATGCATATATAAAGGCTTGTACTAAGAAGCACAAATACTGATGTGGGGATACTCGGTAAGTCACACGGAGATATGACAATTAACAAATCTTAAAATATGGGGATTTAAAAGGGGAGGCTGGCAATCGACACATTGTATTATTAAATGTGTAGGCTTTTTTTTTGTATTATATATATATATATATATATATATATATATATATATATATATATATATATATATATATATATATATATATATATATATATATATATATATAGTGATCTATAGCTTGTTATGGACACTATTCCAGCAAACAAATCTACCACCGCCTAATGCGAAATCTAACGGGCAAGATTAATGGAGATTAAAACCCTCCTGCTACTAAGAGTAGTGGTATGCAAAAAAATAGGATACCTGCCTCTACTCTTAGTAAAGGTATGGAGGAATGTCCTAAATACTACCCCCACTTTAGTTAGATTTAAATAGTTTCAATGTATTTATTTGTATAAATAATTTCTTAAGTAATAAAATTTAATATTGTCAATTATATTCAATGTATTTATTTGTATAGATAATTTCTTAAGTAATAAATTTAGCATTCTCAATTATTGTGACAATTTGATTATTTAAAATTTAAACTTCATATTGTAATACAATTTGATTTAATTACATTACAAATAAATATATTGAAGCTATTTAAATCTAACTAAAGTGAGGGTATTTAGGACATTTCTCTATGCCTCTATTAAGAATAGAGGCAGGTATCCTATTTTTTTACCTGCCACTACTGTTAGTTGCAGAAGGGGTTTAATCTTCATTAATCTCTTACATTAGACGATGGGAGATGCGTTTGCTGGAACTGTGTCCATAACAACTATTTGCTATAGATCACTACCCATATATATATATATATATATATATATATATATATATATATATATATATTGAAACATTTGACAAAATAGATACTGCACGAAAAAAACATCAAACAAACACTACAAGTTTCATGAATCTGTAAACATGAAGGCATAAACTATAGCAAAAAATAATCAGATATATAAATTCAAAACACATAATTTGTAAAGTAGGAGAGAATCCCCGAGAATCAGAGCATCTAATGCTGGGATACGATAGTTTGTTGTGGATAATGAAGAATCCCTTTTCTAGAGCTTTTATTTCTCTTCTTTGACAATACACAATACAACTTTTTCTTTCTTTCTATGATATTGACATGGTATCAACACTGTAGAGTTGTTCTTGTTTGGCAATCAGCTTGCTTCATCCGTCGGCATTCATGTCTACCAGTAAACATTAAACACAATATTATCTTGCTTCCTTCACATGCGACACATAATTGTGATCGAATATTTTCTTACCTTGGTCCAGATCTCAAAACTCCCTTCTGATCAAAGTTAATTCTAATATGGTTTAGCACAAACATAATTACAGTGTGGTCAGCACTACTCGTGCTGCCATTGCAGTCAGCTCTACGTGTGCCACAGTACAGTAAAAAGAAATTTGATTTGAAACTACCTGTGTTCTATTTCACAAGGCTTATTATATATTTTGGATAAGGAAGTGTAATTATCCGAGACATCCTCAACAGTCATGGTTTGTTAATGTTCCTTTGCATAGTGAAAGGAGCAAGTTGGGCCCATGTGTTTTCTAAAATTAGGGAATTTAGTTTATTATCACATAGTTTAGTCCCTCGTTGCTGTCGAGCACTTTACATTTGCAGTTGTAGTCAGCATTTTGCATCCGCATTCAACACTTTGTGTCCGCCGTTGCAGTCTGCACTTTGCATAGAGTATTATTTTATAATTGTATGGATTAGTTTTTGTGACAAGGAAAGTAACTGATATAAGATTTTCTGCTTGGGGGGAGTGTCAACAACTCAAAATATTGTTGTATTATATTAGATATTTTTATTAAATTAGATTATTAGCTCTAATCTTGGCCAGTTCAGCAGATGCTCATCACAAAAACCTGGTGCGAAAGTTTGTCTTAGGCCGATATAAAGGCTTGTATTTCTCCTCTTAAAATTTACAATACAACATTTTCTTCAATCAATGATATTAACATTTTCATCCTCACCCTGTTGTTTACCTTCTTTACTTAACCTTGAAGTCAAACTTGGTGCTCCCTCCATCCTCAAAAGGATGACTAAAGGTACTAATTTTTTTGTCCCAAAAGATGAGATAAAGTACATAAAGTGAAGAGTAACTAAGTCATTTAGTGGTGTCCATTAGTATAAAATAAATAAAATTACTCATCACTTTATATAATCTTGTGGGGCTACTAAAGATAAATTTGGAACTTTTTTACTCTCTTTCCTCTACTTTTACTTTTCTTAATATATGTAAATTGTACTTTGCTCATCCTTTTGGGGACGGAGGGAGTACATGTTTTCTCAGTGATTGGATATTATACTTGCTATAAATAACTTCTAGTCTACGTCTGCTACATTTTAAGCTTCCTTGCTGGATATGCGAATTTGGAGATTGTCCAAGGTTCTACGTGTTTAATGAAAAAGAAAAATGAAGGATTTGGTTTGTTAAGCAATTAGGATTTGTTTGGACTAGGATATAAATCTATATATAGTTGATATTTAAACTTGTAGGAATAGCAAGTACAAAGGACTTGACGTTTGGTAGATGGCAGGGGATGGTTATTAGGTTTAAAGGAGTAGAGGATGGATTTAGCTTTGCAATGAGAATACTTGAGCCCGGACTGCTGTGTCTTGTGGTCTTATATTAGTACTTAACTACTTTCTCTTAGGACTTGAGAGTTGATGTTTGAGAAAACTATCTTCTTAGCAAATCAGATTCAAGCTGAATCCAAATAAAACTGGGAATAGTGAAGTGAATGAAGCCAAAGTATCTTCACACCATTACTAGGATATAATAAAGAGAGAATTATTATTTTCTTAAGCTCGAGGCTGCAAGAATCGACTCCACAGAAAAATGTACGACAGAAAAAGGAGAAAACATTAAGTTTATGTATATTTATGCATGTATTTCTCGTTAATAGTTCCATTTTGATACAAGTACTGCTGCATTGCTTTATTCTGGATATAGCTAATACAACATTTTATGACAGGCGTTCTTTACTAAGTCAATCACCATTGGAGAGAATGCCAAACTCTTTGACAGACTATAGTCCTGATTCTGTGGTTCGTATAACCCGAACAAATGAAAGTGCGAGCTCAGCAGGAACAACAAAACATTCTCTCCAAACACCGCAGATTGGTTTAGAATCTGACTCTACTGGTTTGAATTCTGCATGCTCTCAATTGAACCCCAAAAAGAATCCAGAGTCCATGCCATGCAAGAGTAATTGTACCCAAAGAAAGGATGAGAGCAACAACAAAAGTCGAAAAAGAAAGTTGAGTTTTTATCAAGCCAAAACTCTTCCTATACAGAACTTGGAACAGGAATTCTTGCTTCAGTCTGAAGCTGCAGGAAAAGCCTTGCCTCTGCATGATCAAATTGAGAAAAGTGAACCAATCAGGGATGAGTTTGACGATGATCAGTTCTATGAAGGTATTGATCTTGATGCAGTAGAGGAACAAGCTACCAAATATCTCAAATACAAATCTGAGCAGCCAGTGCAGAATCAAACGACGATTCCTAAACCCCAAAATCCCGCTGTTCTGGATTCTCCTACATTTGATCTTGGCTTCTGATTATCTGCAGGTAGAATGGTTCTGAATGGTGCTCAGTGCTCAGCACAAGTGCCTTTGCAGGAATACTTGCCTCGATGGTGGTGTTCCTTTGCAGTCAAGATCTCAGGTTGGCTGTAAATAGTTACTCCCTCCGTCCCATAAAAGATGACTCAAAGTACCAAAAAAATTGTCCTATATAAAAGATGGATCAAGTACACTAGAATGCTATACAAAAAGTACTTTGTCCTCGAAAGTACTTAGGTGGGGTCCACTAATTTAAAGAAAGAAAAAGATTTTGTAAATTTCTTACTTTGCCTGAAAACTGAAAAGTGTACTTCAAGTCATTTTTTTTTTGGGGCGGATGGAGTATTTCCTACAATTGGTTCCTTTGATAGTAAATTATTGGTAGAAGCACTGTCATAGATGTATTTATTATATGCTGATAGTGGAAACTTTACCTAAATGAAATGCAAATAAATATATTGTTATGGATGGTCTTTCCAATTTATTTGTAAAAATGTAAATACCTGAAAGGCCTGATTTCAAGTAATAGAGATGTTTGCACTGTTTTAAGAGTTGTGATGTTCTTCACCCTTACTGTATAGCTGCTTGTAGATCCATCGGATTTATGTATTTAAACATGCATACTCAGATGCATGTTAGTGGTTGAATATATGTTTTGCTTGTGATGCATGTTCTTTTTATTTATTTATTATTATTACTACTACTTTTTTTTATATTAATATATTTGACATTTAGTTTAATATACGTTTTTCTCTTTATTTTTATTATTAACGGCCTTGGATTTTATAAATTAATATTGAAATTTGAAAATTTTAACGATCAACTTCATTAAAATCGTACATTATTTATAAAACGTGATAGTAATCTTTATGTCAAAAAAGTTAACTATTTAATAAAAAATTGAGATGACAATACGTGACCGTATATTATATTACTTACGTGGATTAAATATATAACTAAAAGACTTAAATTGTTGAATTTTATTAAAATCGTACCTTTATACTGCCAAAGACTTGTCAAAAGCCCCAAGTCCCTTAATCAGTCCCAAATTGATTCCAAATTGGTTTCTCATCCATCACCGAGAGCGACGAAGAAGAGAAGACAATTAACAGAGGAATTAACATAAGCAACTCCAATAAAATCAGCATCACAAGTCATGCCGATGATTGGGAGATGTCCAGAAGTCTGGTGACATGCCGATGTGGTTTAGTCGTGTTGATGTGGGTAACATGAAAAGAGGGAACTGTAGATCCGGAAAGAAGGTTCATCGATGGTTCTCATTTCAAGGTGTATACTAATCTCTTGTATTCTTTCTTCTAATTTCTTTATTATTTCTTCTAATTTCTTTCTCCTTCTCTTTTTATGTTTTGCCATATTCCATTTTGTCTATCTGAGAAGCCATCTACTCTTACTATTCATATGGGTACTATGAAGTTGCAGTATGTATGTTTTGCTTTTGTGGCATGCACTATCTATTTATTTTGTTATTTTTTTACTATTCTGATTTGATTATGAATGAGAATAATAATTGGGTTAATTTATGGCAGGATAGAAGATTATGTTTTAGGTTTTTTAAATGGTGTGATCCATCATTTACAAAAGCGTAAGGGAAATAATATTGGAATTTAAGCAAAATATTGAAAGAAACAATGAAAAAGTTGAGAGATTGATGGAAGAAATAAAAAATATGGAAATTGGCAACCAATAAACGAGCAAAGACGACAAAGAAAATGAAGAAACCAAGCACAAAGATGTATTGGTGATGCAAAGACAAGTCTAAACGTTAAAGAAACAGATTGTCAAGTAAAGTTCAATTGAGATTAAATTATGGATTGCTTTTGTAGTTTCTTGAAATTTGATTTTTGTTGAATTGCAAACAAATGTGTAGATTAGTATATTTGAAGGTATTGAAGGTTGTTTATAATTTATGTATTGAAAGTTATTTTGACAAGTGTGTATTGAATGTTTATTTGGCTTCATTTGAATGTATGTTTGGCTAGGTTATTTCATTAATTTATTAAAACTAAACAATTACATAGCTTAATACCACACTTTGCTACCACATTCATTTCCTAAAGGTGTGAACTTTACTATCATAAAGTGAAGTGCTCAAAGGAATAACACGATCGTTGAAGCGAAGAGCTAAGTCACTTCTTACTATCGTAGAGTGAAGTGTTCAAAGTGAACTTTACGATAGTTGAGTGAAAAAGTTCAAATCACTCTACTATCATAGAATATAAAGTCTTCAAAGGAATAATACAATCATTGAGTGATGGTGAAGTCACTCTACAATAGTAAGTTTTATGATCGGACTTAAATAGCTTTATGTTGTATGTTTTTTGAATGGTATGATCCACCATTTCATTATAAGGAGTTTACAAAAGTTACTAGATACAAATATACATTAATTATATCATCATGAAATCAAAAGATGCATTTGTCCTAACATATTACTGTAAGAAACTTATGCAACAATGCCGACTAAATGCATTCATCAACTTATTACACCTATAAAAGTAATTACCAAAATTATTCAATCCAAATCAGAGCATGAGTACATATTAAAAATATTGGGTTAAATACAAATTAGAGTTTACAAATGCATCATCGAACTGATTTTTTTTTACATTCACTCCACTTGAACTTCAATTTTTTACAAACCGTACAAATTACATTAAATTGTTTGACTTTAGACTGAAAAATTACAAGAGTACCACGTAAAAGAGAAAACTTACATGTTAGATATTTTTCTTTGTGGCATGCCTAGATGGAAACTTTATAAATTTAATACTAAATTAATCAAATTCAAATAAATAATTTCTTAAGTCAGAAAGCAAGCAAGTCTGAATGAAATTCTTCTCATTCAATATCATCCGCCATGTATTAGACAATCTTTGCTCCATAATATTTTTTGCACACCCTTACATTGCATTCTTTAGAATAGTCATGACCTAATTCTCACTTTTTTTCTCTATAAGTAACTAATTTATTTACAAATACAGAAAAAAAATTTGCAGTCAAACTATGACTTACCAATTGATAAAGAGGAACCCTAACTTTCGCAGCGAATCAATCGGACCAGTCGACCAATTGGACCACCCACCAGATCTGGCGTGCGACAGAGGAGGAGGTGGTGTCGGAGGTAGAAAAGGGTATAGGAGCAGTGGCAACGGTGGTGGTGGGTGGAACGTGGCTAGTGGTTGTGATAGGAGGTTTATGGATGATGGTGGTGGTTATGGATGATCGGGTGGTTGTGATTGGAGGTTTATGGATGATAGTGGGCGGTGGTTATGGATGATGGTGGCGGTGGTTTGTCGTCGGTGGATGATGTTTGGGTTGTTGAAAAGTCGATAATAATCTAGAAGGGGGTTGAATAGATTATTACAAGTTAAAAATTATGTTTAGGTCTTTTGAATTTTAGTTATTAATTAGCGCTTTTAGCAATTAGCATGCAAGATAATAAAAACTCAATCACAATTCGCAGAGATTTATCTGGTTCACAACATACACCCCTTGGTATGTTCTTCACGTTCGATCCTCACGTCCCTATTTGGAACTTTAGATCTTATTACTATCAAGAATAACGACTCCTTCAATAGTGGAGAAGCCTTTACAAAGTTTTATAGATAAACTTCCAACTATTCAACTATTCTATCTTGGACAGCAAGCTCCTCGCTCCTTCCTCAAGTCTAGTTGTATCACCTTTTGAGTTTAGTTCTATCAATGATCTGGTCTTGAAACAAATTCTCTTCCTCACCTCACAGATACACTTCGTAGAGACCCAAACTTCTTCACGACCTCACTAATACTACGGTCTTGGTTGAAGAATTACTTGTCTTTCTCACAGGTACATAAAATAAACTAACTCTAATCCTTTCTCTGTTTACAAACGTTTACAACAAAGTGCTTATTCAATAAGCTGATGAGAGTTAAGTACAGAGTAATGCTTCTCAAATAAGCGAGATAGAAAATCGAGGAACAAATATATCAATATAAAAAGTTCAAGAACTTTTATATTCAACAATAAGCTTCTTAAAAGCATATAGAACTTTGTTTTTAGATCCATTGATGCTTCAAATTAAGCAAATATATGATTTTAGGCACTTTATAAAGAATTAACAATTCTATAAAATAAAAAGTGTTTTTCTATGGATATTATAAAATTGTTTCTTAGATAGTCTTTACCAAGTATTATATGAATTATTTTTTATGAATCAATACTTGTATAAAGAATAAATCAAATCAAGTATAATATTTAAATCGTCGAGTTAAACACAAACCGATATAACAAATATCATTGTTTAACTTTCGAATAATATATAAAATTATTTTGTCCATTATGTGAACTTTTATAGATAATATCACTTACTACTATAAGGAATCGATGCGGTTTGAATTCCTCTTGATAGAGGTGTATCTCCAGTAGGGCTTTACGGCGTCTAAGTATGATAAAATTTATAATTTTCACGATTGATATTTATATAAATATTTTCAATAGATCACTACGATTCTCAAATCCGATTCGGATGACTACTCTTTTTGGAGCGATATCTCGGTGTTGTTTTGAGCTATCAAGTGTAAATATCTAATTTATCGATATTTATATAAATAATGTCGATAAAAGGTTCTTTGAAGACTATAAGGAATCGTCACGGTTCAAAAAATTCCTCTTCGTAGAGGTGTATTTCTCAGTAGCCTTGTGGGCGCCCGATGTATTTTATTTGACAAATAGATGAAATATAGATATATAAAATTGTGTAGAACAATATGTATTTGTATATCTATAGATATAAAAAAATTAAGAAATAATTCAATGAAATTAAACTTATCTCAATACTTGGACCAATTTTTCTCTTCAAAATAATCGGAACTTTGTAAGAAGAGATATAAAGCTTTTTAGAGAATGTAGGCAAGGAGAGTATGCTTTACTTTTCACTTAATTGGTAAAAACCAAATGAATGAAATACTCCTATTTATAGAATTTTTGAAGTAGAGGCAAAATTGTAATTTTGAAAATTGATTTTTGAATGCACGATTTTGATCAAATATTTTTAATTGAATGGTCCGATTAAACCAAACTTTTATGCGGTGAAGATCAAATTCATCATCTATTTTTTGCCAACTTAGCATTTATTATGCATATTGACTATGGAAGAGAATTTGCTTTCGAGTTTTCATGCCACCACCCCACTGATTTTATTAAGTCCCATTTGAATGTCATTTTTACACACACGATTTTTTGACACATCATTGCATTAATTATGTAGTTAAGATATATGCATTATACTAGTTATATTATATAAATTGTATATGTATATTTATGTGTGTATATATATATATATATATATAGTATCTTGATAGTTATAATTAATATATAAATATTAGGTTTTATACATATATAATAAGTATTTTATATGTTTTAAATATATATGAAGTATACATACATAAAAATATTTTTGCTGACTTTAGTTTAGAAAAGAAATAGGGTTTCTTTTGCCTTGAATATTATATGAATTAATTTATTTAACACTTGACATATAATTTATCAAGGTCAATAAAATTAATTCAAGTAAAAATGCAGAAAAATAGTTAAAATAAAATAAGGAAAATAAATAAATAATTACATATTTATTAAAAACATAATTGTTATCATCAAAATATATAAAATAAAATTATACCTATCAATCTCCCCTTTTGATGATGACAATTATAAAAATAATTTTAGTTTAAAAAACTCCCCATAAACTATGAACCCTTTATAATAAATATATATTCAATCTCATGGAAGCTTATAGCGATTTAGAAGCGGGTTTATATAATTCATTCATAGCGGTTTATATAATCCATTCATAGCGCTTTATATAATCCATTCATAGCGAGGTTATATCCATTATTTTCTTCTCCCCCTTTGTCATTATATAAAAAGTTACGGGGGTAAAAGAAAATTTTAAACTTCGTGAAATATGTTAGAAGAACACCGCAAAGAGTTAGTTAACCAAAATATATAAAAACGAGTAAAGATAAGGAGTAGTAGTAGTACTTAGTAGTTAATGGTAGTTAGTGTAGTAAGAGATGGGTAAAGGGTTAAAGGAGTTCTGATTGCTCCAAGAATAGTTAGTTAGATGAGTTTAAGCAAATAGTTAGATGTCCTCTAAATTTAGAGGAGAAAGTGAGAAATATCGTGAATGTTGCCTTGAGGATCTTCTTGTGGGGAACAGGAGGAAGCGGTGAAATCAGCAAGTGGTATTGACATTGAAGGATCCATCGATGCAGTTGTTGTTCTCGAACAACAAGCGGACCCTGATTTAACGGTGTGTAAAAGAAACCCGAATATCTTCTAATTTTTCCAAAATTAGAGTTTGATTTTGCAACAAAAGTTGGTTCATACTATTGAGGGGTTGCGTTAAGGCGATTCGAGTGAGATACGATGTTGCTAGTGGGGAACAAGTTGAGATTGATGATTAAATAAAGGAATGTTCAAATAATGGAACACATGTGAGAAGGAGACCAAAACCAAGACAATTATTTTGAAAACGAATTGAAACGAGGACAACAAGAAGTAGGCAGTTGTAGGGCGTACGATTCATTTAAAAGACTCTTGATAATTTATGAGGATCGAAGGGTAACATTTTTTACGATCATCACGCATACATCGTAAATTATTTCTTAAAATTTTGCCCAAAAATGGCCTTCAG